>JAXCLQ010000010.1:8123949-8135569 GCA_035584115.1 Cedrela odorata | reverse complement strand
TGAATTAATGTATAAATATTACTCAATTTCACTAAACCTTTTATCAAAGCTAAAACAAAGGTGACTCCCAAAATGGGATTTTCATTATGAAAAAAAAAACCCTAAAAAAACTTGAAAAGAATATTTGATATTTGGTCATTTAAATGAGTAATACAAGCAACACAAAAATGACACCAAAGAAAAGAAAGCACAAAATCTTTGGCAATAGTGGACATAAATGATATATTCCCACTTACAAAAGATAAAAAACTTTAGCAATTGCAGGACATGCATGGACAGTAGTGTAGTCTCTCTGCTTCGAATTTCCCACAAGATTGATTGATTCATATTCCCCCATTTCAATTCCATTCCCACCCTTTCACTTTCAAGAAAGTTACAAACCCAACTAGAATATTGAATCCAAAGAACAAAATTAAAGTATATAAAATGATACCTTATTATTTTTTTTTTTAAAGTGCTTTTGAGGACAAGAAGAAGTAGTACAACAAATATTACCCAATTCTTGTCATATCACTTCAAAAAAGCAATCTTTCACGTGATGATAAGCTCATGTTCATGAACCTTGGCCTTTTCATGAAGGTATCTTTTTGTCCCATTATTATTTATTTCTTCTTTGCCATTATTTCTTTGGCAATATGAAATCTCTTTAAATAATGGAAGATATGCTTCCAAGCAAGCTAAGGTGTTTGCAAAATTGTGAGGATGTTTTTTATATTTGGGGTTTTGGGTTGTCTTCGTCTACCTTTATGAGTTGTTCAGTGGGCATTCCAGTATTGTTACAAGAATTCCACTTGCCCAGTTGCCCCTCTCTTCTTCTACCATCGTCATTTTACTCTTTAAAAGTATTGCCCAGTCGCCGCATATAAACGGCGGTGTTTTTAACATATTTACATAATTTTTGGTGGATCCCACAATCCAAAAAAAAAAATTATGTTCTTAATTCCGTATCAATTCAGTATCCTCTTCGATCTTATATGTTTGAGCTCATTTTTTCAAACCCTCCTTTTATATTGTAATTGCATTTCCACCCCAAAACAAAAAGGTTCCTTTCACTATCGTCCCACTCTTCCCATCACTTCATTTTTACCTCTTTCAACTTCTTATAATTACATTTTTATACCACTAATTTGATGAATCAAGGGTAAGATTGCATGTTTATAATAACAGAAGAATCAAAGTGAGATGTAATTTTTGAAATATGATGGAACTTGCAGAGACAGAAACTGAAATGTGTGTAAAAGTCACATGGCATGATGCAGAAGTTTCTCTAATGCCATAAATGGTGATGGTCCACTCTTTTCCAACCGTCCGTCATCATAAAAGCCAAAACAATAATGCCCACAGACTATACTGTTACCTTCATCTTCAGTTGCTTTGCCACCATTGCTATTTGCTCGCTACCAGCAGCATACACTTGTCTTTGTTTTCCCTTCCTCATCTTCAATGTCTACATTCTCTCTTTCACCCACATCACATTAAATGTTTTAAGCGTGAAGTGTCGCCAACCGTTCAACATCATGTGTGAGAAAGAGATACTTCATATTTCTTTCGTGGGTTCAAATTCAAACACCCCCAGAGTTGGTTGATTCTTGATTAGTGCTTAAATGAAAAACTTTGATTTCCAAACATGAGGTCAAATGTTTTCCTTGCTAACATTATCACAAAATTCAATAGTTATCCACAATTTAAATCATTAATCATGTTTGTTGTACCACAATCCCTGAATTTTTATATCCCAAGAGGGCAAGATATAGACAAATCTCCAACCTCAAAGTTAAGGGTAGAGAGATGAGACAACCTGACTGGTGTGAATCTCAAATTCGTCTAAAAATTAAGGCATGTCTACTTAATTTTAAAAACAAAGCTAAAAAAAAGTTTGATTTCAAAATTTTCAACTAACATTTGATATGTAATTTCATATAAGTCATAACACCTCAGTCCCAAACATACTCGCTAACAAAACTAGTTAAGAAAAGCCGATAGACTCTGGGTACCAAGCAAAAAAATAATTATTTCTAATTGCAACACAGAAATTTTTCACTTTCTTCTCAGAGCATTTCATATTATTTCTAATTGCAAGAAATAGTAATTCATGTATACTGATTAACAGCAAAATAATTAGTGAAATTGGCATAAAAGGCTAATGAATCAAACACAATCTTGACAGCATACAAAGGTGCACATTTGGTCACATATATGCAAGCACACATAACCTAGAGGAAAATATTGTCAGCCCACTATGATGTTTAAAGCCCACCAATGGGATTGCACAAGGTACATCATAAATGCCCCAGAAATAATTTTTGTTGCACAAGGTTATACATAGGATGAAAGCATTAATAATTTTGCAGTCCCCCCAAGACCACATGGTCTGGCACACTTGCTTTCCAGATTGCCAGATCTTATCTTTCAAGGACAAGAATGAATTAAATGGGATACTACATCTACCAATGGCTAAGTTTGTGGCTGGAAATAAACTATTTCAAGATATTGTTTACATTTGTTTGACATGTTAGAAGCATACAAAAAACAGGAGAACAAGGAAAATTACTAACTTGAGCAAAATTGCCCATTTCTAATGGGCTCACATTATGTACATATAAACAACTTACTCTTCCATCTTGATGAAATGAGTTATGGAAAATAAGAAACTTCGAGGCTCGGAAGCCATCAAAGGAGTCAACCTTGAAAAGTCTTTTAGCTTATAATTCTCCTCTTATCCTATGAATCCTTCAAAATGAAGAAGAAAACACCAAGGAAAGATTAGAGAAATTGAAGTTTCAGAATTTGACAAGAATCTTAGATGATGATCAACAAGCATTTTGTCAGCAGAAAGAAATGAAGACAACATAAAGCTGAATTACTAAACAAATTTGAATCGCAAACGTGAAATGCTGCATTTGGCATATTTATCAAGTGAACACAAACTGAAATGAAATAAAATGCGATAAATATAAATATTTGGCATTCAGTTTCAATGATTAATGAAGCCAAGGCAAACCAAGTATTTACAGGTTAAGATTTGCTTGCTAAAATAAAGTCAAACTCAACTCAATTGAGCTTATTTATTAGCCAAACCTATCATCAAACCTCCTTTCTTTTGCCGTTTTTCTTTACAGTTTGGCTTGTCGAAGCCTGAAAGGTGAAGAAATGAATGTGTTACCCTAAACTAAGATAGATAGCTTTCAGAAAATGCTAACAGTAGCGGAAGATTTGTATGTTATTCTTTTGATGGTGGGAGCAAAGATAAACTGAAAGCTGATTATTGACTTAAGCAAAAGTCAAGTTTGAATCTCGTGCTCATCGAATTAGCCTCTTCAGGTTAACCAAGAAAATATCCTGAACTATTTCCCATACAATCAGCTATTTTTCCTCAATTTTACTCTCAGAAATTCCTAGGTTGGAAGCAAGATATTCATTGTCTTGTGGTACAGGAAATCGTCAATATAAAAACACCCAAACTTTATTCTTGATTGTCTTGTGTTGGTAAATTGTTGAAGTACCAAAATTACAAAATAATGTGCTGCAGACAGAAAATAACTGACCCAAACAAGTTGATAGCCTGTAGGTTTGAAGTAAACAATCTCACCTTCTCCCAGCAGCTTGAACCTCTTTTACTTTTGCCTAGAGTTTGGCTGGAAGTGTAAAAATTAGGAATTAGGCATTTTTTAAAATGGAAGATGCGACTTAAATAGTAAATTTATGATCCATTATTAGGTCAAACTTTTTTGTGAGAGAAAAGTTTCATACACACTATCTTACTGTAAGCAAAAAGGTTTCTTAAACTAAGAAATTCACAAGCACAGACCAATGTACATATAAGCAAATGTGTGCAGAGCAAAGGGGCATACACTTGATACAAAAACCAAAAGTGAAAGAACAATATGAAGACTAAGATATTTCAAAAGATAACTACATTTCTAGTATTAATACTAAAATTTTAGAAATAGAAGAAGCTCGATTAAGGAAATACAACCTTCCTCATCTAACGGCCATATGTGTCTTGTCAAGGCTTTATTCATTTGAAACATATTGATAGAATTCACACAAAAAAGCGCCTCTAAAGATTCATCATATATTCTATTCCGCTTATTCTTTGGATCTTGCAAATTCTTCTCTCGAATATAGGACCAGAGTTTCTGGCCAACCTACGACCAAAAGGACAGCAAGGATAAAAGAAAATAAAAGAGTGAGCTGTGAAATTATGGCTCAATGATATTCATCAACAATTTGAACCCAAAGAAACTGAAGAACATTTTTTCTGAAATTATATCAACAGACCTCCATTCTGGCCAATTCATGTCGTCCAACAACTGTTTGAAGTTCAGGAGAAAGATTACACAGTTTAGTAAAGCCACCTCTCCTTTTCTTGACATCTTTATCCACCTTAGTTGATCTAGTTGACAAGATAGATTACTTTAGTCAGAAAACATCAGCACAAGATTATAGTAACATAAGACCACAAAATTCAACAGTCTATACATCTGATTTCCTATGCCAACATATGGGTTTATTTGAACATCCTCAAGTATATATGAAAGACAATGAACAATCATATAGAATTTCAAATCATCAACTCCAACAATAAAATGACATTGTTAGTAGTTCTATCCAATATCTATACAAAAATTAACAGCAAAAACTACAAATATAAAAACAACAGAAAGGACTAACCACATAATAACTATTTGAATCAGAAATCTTTGCAACCATAAAAGTTGAATCGGTGAAAAGTATATGTAGTTGCACATGATATTGCAATGGAATCAATTTCAGATTACAAACCTTAAAAAAAATCTTAATATATAAATAATGCCGATTAGGGGAGGCTGCCAGAAGAACTGACTCTTTTCTCTTGCTTCTTCACTTAGCACTCTTTTCCTCTTCTTCCTTCTCCTCCTCCTATTCTTCTTCTTCTTCTTCTTCCTCTGGATTGTTAAAATCTCTTGACGCAGAATGATGATCATCTTCACTTTCTATCTTCTGTTTTACATTTTCTGTTTTTTCATCCATAACTTGGCATATTATTCCAAACAAATAAGTAAGCCATGCAAATTTAGGATGATACCTCTAAAGGCAATTACAC
The DNA here is from genome assembly GCA_035584115.1 of Cedrela odorata. NCBI lineage: Eukaryota > Viridiplantae > Streptophyta > Magnoliopsida > Sapindales > Meliaceae > Cedrela > Cedrela odorata. The sequence continues at coordinate 8,130,483 of JAXCLQ010000010.1, read as the reverse complement.
TGTTAGTGAAAAAAAGCGGAAGTTCAATGTGATCCAGTTTGTGTTGTGAGAGTCGAAGTTATGATTGCAGAAAAAAGAAAACATCCTATGGTAATCCAAATACTGGATAATTTTATCAGATTGTACCAAAAAAATATTAATTTTATACCACTTTCATAAAAAATTCAAAAACAAAAACAAGGAAAGTCATATTGAGAACTAATATAAGCCATTTATCCACCATATACCAAATATAACAAACTAATTCTTTATAGTTATGTATATGCGCTTGTGAAAAACAACAATGTAGTAAACAACATGTAACCCCTTTTCTTCGGCCAAGTTCAAATACCCACCCACAAATACTCAACACCAATTGTATTTCATTTCATAAAATAAATATGTTTAACTTATAGAAGTTTTATTTTTTTGGTAATACTGAGTTATATTTAATCATTTTTATTTATGTTAAAAGAATTTTTTTATATGAACAAATCTTCATTATGCAAAAAATTAAAAATATGACTAAGTTTACAACAAGAAAAATGCTTATAGCCATTTGTTTCCAATTATTTACTCTACACTTCACAAGTAATATGAAAAAAAAATGTTAAATAATGAACAAAGAGAAGTGATATGAAAAAAAAATGCAAAATAATGAACAAAGAGAACTATGCACTTATCCACCCTCAGCAACAAAAAGACACTAAACAATAAATTCTTAAACAAAGTACCATCTTCTGCACTCAGCAGCCAAATATGCTTCGATAGGACCTTATTCATTTTTAACATATCAATAGAGTTTACATGGAAAATAGCTTGCAATGACTCATCACATATTATTTTTTGCTTGTAGCTTGGATCATGCAATTTATTGTCTCTGATAAACACCCAAATTTACTTCACAACCTGGAACCATGGTGATGGGTAAAATATAAATTAATCCTCACCAGCACAAATTAACAACAGTTTGGAAGGAAATTATCTGGATACACGTATACATGCTGTTGATTTTACCTCAGTTCTTGCCAATTCAGGCACTCCAACAAACTTTTGAAGTTATGTAGAAAGGCTACATAATTTGTTAAAGCCACCTCCCTCTTCTTGACTTTTTTTTCTCCAACCTAATGGACAAAATGAAAATAGCAATGTTCAAACATCGATACCAATGAATTAAATTAATTAACGTATGATTTCATATCCTAGCATTCGTTATAGCATATTGTCATTGCAGTATCCCGATATACATCAAATTGACTTGTAACAAACAATCATAACAATTCAGACACAATTGCTCATTAAAAGTAGAGAATTCAAAATTCATAACCTCAAAATAAACTAGAAACTTTAAAAAAAAAAAAAAGGAATTTTTAACCCAATGAAAGAAAAATCCACCATGCTCATTATAATCACAACTCATACTTCATACGCATGGTTAGTTAATCAACTTATTGTAAGGTCCATATTCATACATTTTACGACAATCATAACTACCAACCAATTCTTTTTTGTAAAGGACAGTGACAGCTTCGATGCAATTAGACATGCAATGCAGAATATCTCATCAAAGCAGTAAACCTTCAAGCACGAAACAATCCATAGAAATTTCTTGAAATTCCAATAAAATTACTAATCAACCAATAGAAAATGGTTAAAAGAGAACAGAACATAAATACCCTTTTTCAAATTTATTTGAACTAAAAATAATTTCTATTTTTTTACAGAGCAAAATCCTTAACAAAGAAGGAAAGAAAGAAAACAAAGTAATCAACTTACGGTTCCCTAACGAAAGTCCTTCGGTCCGATAAGTCCAGCTTAAACTCTTCCTCCAGTTGCCTTCGTACACTGAATGCAGTTGCCGTGTTAAAGGCCGACGTCCGGAGAATTCCTTGGAGCCGCCCCGCCAGGTCCGAGTCCGATACCATTTTCTATACTTGGATATTTCCCGGGCTACAGAAAATAGAGTGAATAGTTTCGGACGAGGGAATAGAGATTTGTCTGAGGGTATTTATGGAATTAGGAAAGCGGTCGATACTTACTGCCGTTTTTAGCTATAAGCGTTATCGTTTTAATGAATTTACAGCTTTTTCAGTTATTGTTAATATTATAAATTCTTGGTCTTTCTCATTCGAGGTTATTCTCTTTACAAATGTGCAGAGGCAGAACCAATAGTATAAGAATTCTTCATTCACTAATTTCATTAGATAATAAGTTAAACTTTGCAAGCTATTTCTATGTACAACTGCAGAAGCTAGCTGGCCAGGATGGATTGGATAAGTAGTCCCTAAATTTCATGAAATCATTGGCTCTGCTACTTTGCAATCTGTATAACTAATCAACACATATGAAAGTACAAAATCAAACAATGGCCAAGTAAACAGCTACGATGCAAACGCTATCAATTATCATCATCGCTGTAATCAGAGGCATTTTCATCTGAATCAGACCCACCATCAAAGCTGATGTTTTGAGTTTCTTCTGTTCTATTATTCTCCTCGCCTTCTTTGACAAATTCTTCTTTCAACTCGTCCAAAACATAAGGTTCTATCTGTTTCCAGAACCATGTCGAATTGCTTCCCAGAAAACCTATCCAAAACACTTTCCCCTTCTTCTTTACTCTGCAATCAAGAGATTTTGCTTTCAATGTTTTGACAACCTTCGCAACACCCTCATTGCTTCCCTTCAGTTTTAATACAATATCCCCTACTGACGTCTTGTGCCCGCCATACATAAACCAATGTGCCAGAACTCGTGGTGACAGCCATCGATGAATTAGCTTGGGAATCAAGGGCCGGCCTTTTGGCCAAAACTGGTCTGCATAAAAGCCAAAATAAGAGTGCGAGATTGTAGAAAACCTGTATGGTATATCATCACTACCATCTCTTAACTTACTAGAAGGATGTAACCACTCATGGTACTGGTCATATAAATGTCTCCTCAAAACGGAATGCATTCCAGAATTCTCGTTGAATTCAAATCGGATCATATGCCTCTTCCTCTCTTCATCTGATTCAATACGCAGACCACCTAATAGCAAACCTATTAAATTCTCTCGCTGTTCTTTGCTTAACTTCAGGCTTACTGGTTTCTCGACCACTTTCCTGGTCAAGCTCAAGACATAATCAAGTTTCTCCATTAATGGTGGCTCAATATCATATTTCTTCTGGCACATCAGATCATATATCTTTTCAGCCTTCACATAATCTCCGGAAGACAGATATGCTCTTAAAATGGTGTTGCAAGATCTAGTGTTAACACCAATTGTCTCGTCATTGTGCATTTGGTTAAAAATTTCCACTGCTTTCTGAAGGTTACCAGAATTGGCCAATGATTCCAAGTATAAGCCGTAAATAGTACGATTGGGTCGACATCTTTCAAGGCACTCTGAGAATGCCAAGCACAATCTACCATGCATACCCAAATTGAGATACATGTTTGTTAGATCAATATAAGAAGGCATAAGTGGTTTCATACCACTCTCCACAAACTCTTTCATTAGAGATTCTGCAAGTTCTGTCTCCTGAGCTTTACATAACACCTCTATGATCTTCTGATATGCAGGAACACTAGCAGAACCCATATGCTCCTGCATCTCCCTAAATATATTCAAAGATTTCATAAATTCTCCAATCTTGGCATAAGCTTCCATTTTGTAAACAAAAGCTGGAGTAGGGATACCACCATCAGAACCAAGTAATCTGAGCCAAGTTCTTTCTGCTTCCTCCACATTCCCCTCCTTCGCACAAACTCTCAAGATAGACAAAAGCACTTCTTTGCCCTCCTCAATTCCAGCTTGTTGCATCTCTTTCCTTAGCGATGCTATCCTTTCTTTATCAATGTTGTCTTGATAGCTATGTAGCCAAATTAAACCACTGTAAATATCCTTTTGTATCTCAAGTTCACATGTCACCAAATTGTGAAAAATAAACTCAGCTTGTTTGAGGTAATATCTTGACGAACCTCCAGGTTTGCTTACTAAAGCTCGGAAGAGGGAATTATGCAAACTAAGACGGGGCCGGTAACCTCCCAGTTGAATCATACGATTGTAAATGCTACATGCTTCATCCAAGCAACCTTGAACAGGGGCACTGAGATATGCAACGACCAAAATGTGAAAGGTAGATTCACTAGGCACGCGTCCCTGATTAATTATGTCATCAAATATCTCCCTACATTTGGAAAACTTTCGCTCCTTGCCCATGTAATCGGCCAACTTGGTAGCAAGAGCAAAATCAAATCGATACCAATGTTGCTGCAACATCCATTTGTAAACCTGAGACACGTAACAAATTACTTTTCAATAACAAAACTTTGGGCTTAAATCGAAAATCCACAACTTCTTGTCAAAGAATAAAAATAGCTTCAATTTCTTGAGTTCATACATAATAATAAAACAAAAACACAAAATAACAAATGATAAACCATAAGTTCCTAGTATCAGTTTATCTCAGGATTCCCAGGCAACCATTCTGACTAACAAATAGAAATCCCTTATATTTCTCACTTTGTATTATCTTTTTCCTTGATTCTCTCATGTATAGTTTACTTTATTTTCTATTATAGTAGTTACAACTGATGTATATAAATACAAAGCTTTACAATCAACGTAATCACAAAATACTTCATAATTCAAGTTACCTTGCTTTCATTTTTTGTTTACTTACTGTTTTCACACCTAGGACAGACAAGAACCAGATAGTGAACTCTTGGAAACAAACCAAGGGTATGGTTTCAATGATTCAGTTATGAAATTCTTGCGCAAATGGCAATTTTTCCAAAGTGGATTGCTGCTATTTAGCAATATAAAATAAAATAGAACAGCAATCTGCATCCAAAATCATGTACAACATTCACAATTTTTCCTTTTCAGCTATAAACTACCATGAATTTAAGCAAATTAATCTTAAAGCACAGTAATGGAAAGTCTAACATGAAATAAAAAGATCTCATCCAACTCAGCAGGTGATAACCATAAAAACTAAAATCCTCAAATGGCATCCAATTTAAACTACCCTGAACCCAGTCTCATTCTCACGAATCCGCATACAATGAACAACCAAGTACGTGGCGTCCTCCTGCCTTAACCACTTCTTTTGCGCATTCAGAATCCTGACAAGCGTCCCCGCCTTATGCGAGGGCAATTCTTTACACAACCACGCAAGCTTTGCCCTCCGCCACTGCTCAGGCAGCTCCTCCAGCTCTTTCACCTCCACAACGGGCGTAACCAAATGCCTCGTGTCACTCCCCGCCGCTCCAACATCAAAATCCAACGGCCCTCTTTCATCATAGTGATTATCATTGTTCTTGAAGAAGTCCCTATTTTCTTCCGCAGCAGAATCTTTTTCGCCCGCCGAGCGTTCGACGAAAGTACTCTGCGAAGCGGCGGTGACTAGTAACGAGAAGTGGTAGGGCTTAGATGTTGAGGTGGCGAGAGAGTAGGGGAGGAAGCAGACGTTGCGTCGGTGGATAGAGAGAGAGAGTGAGCGGAGGAGAGAGAGTGAAGCGCGCATGGGCGAAGGAAGGGTTGGGTTCAGTGGGTGGGTTGAGATCGCAAGCATATTTAGTTTATGTTGGAGTTTCTGTTTCAAACAACGGGCTCACCGTATTGAACCCGAATTTAGACCCATCTCCTTTCTTACAGCACGCGGGAGTTCGGAAGTTTTCATTATGTCATGTTGGACCACTAGTTTGTTGACACGTGGTATAGTTAATAAATTTATTTCTCATTTTCAATTTGCAATTTTATGATGTTATAGTATAAATAATAAGACCATCTGATAAATGATTATGATAATGTTACATAAATAGACACAACGAGTGATCGATAAAATTGATATGCGAGTTAAAGTTAATATCGTAAATTTTATAAAAATATGTATAAATTTTTAAAATTTTGAATGATTAGTGTCATTTAGTTTAGTTTTTTAATTTGTTAAAAATTCATTTTAAATATTTTTATGTCTTGAAAATTTTTATTTTATTTTTGCTAATATAAACCTAAATTTTAAATTTTCGAAAAAAGAACTTTCTGATTTTTTATTTAAAAAAGTTAAATTATTCGAAATAATTCTATTTTATTTTAAATTCTCTCTTAACATAACTTTAAAATTTTATTTACTAAGATAATTATGAATTTTTTACTAAAAAAATATTTGTGACATTCAAATAATTCTTATTTTTTTATCGAAAAAATACTAAAGGTCTATTTTAAAAAACTCTACTTAAAAAATTATACCAACTTATTCCTTAATATTAGCATAAAATAAATTATAATAATTAATGAGTTAAAAATGATTTAATAATAAATTCAATTCATAATTAGTCCTACTTATCGTAACTATTAATAAAGAGGTGCATATTAATTTATTATTCAAGAATGGTTTTTATTGAAATTGAAAATTGATGGATGATGGATGCCATGATGGGCTAGAAAGTACAACATGCATCATTCTCACAAAAGCCCATTTGACAAACCATGTACAATAATCATCCTTAACATGGCCAATACTCTCAAATACCAATCAAATTTGTACAAGTACAATGCCTTAGTCCTCC
>JAXCLQ010000010.1:8091919-8116380 GCA_035584115.1 Cedrela odorata | reverse complement strand
TTTAATCAATAAATAATTATTTAAAAATGTTTTAATAAAAAAATTAATTAATTAAAGCAAATTTTATCTAAAGTTGTATAAAATTGAAAGCAGTTCCAGCTCACACCAGCTCACACCAGTCGCCAACCGATCCCATGCAATAAAAAAAGTTTACTCGTGACTTGTGAAACCTTATCCACGAGTAAACCCCGTTTTCGTCATTTCACTCCACTCGTATTCGGACTTACTCATAAATTCCAGGGACATTTGCGTAATTCCATCTTCATTTCATTGAAACTAAAGAAAAAAAAAAAAAAACAAAATATCTTCCAGTTCCTTTGCTTTCGCTCGTCGTCTCTTTTCGCCTTCCTTTTCCTTCAAAGGTTTTGGATAAAACACAGAGTTGAGAGAGAAGAAACCGTGTCCGTGCGGTTTCTAGAGAGAGAAACTTGAAGGTTTCAGTTTCATTCACGAGCTATCTCTTATCTCTCCTCACTGCGAAATCCCAACAAATTGTTTTTTTTTTTTTTTTTTTTGCAAAAATCAGAGGAAACCCAGTTGGACAGGTGAACTTTTCACGGGCAAAACCTCATCAGCGGTCTCTTTCTCTACCCACAACAATCCAACGGTCTGTCTCTCGCCACGTCACTACCACCCTCACTTTCCCCTCGATCCCAATCATGCACCTCTTGGAATCCATGTTACGATAATGTGACTGTCCTGTTTTGTCGATTTTTTTTTTATTATTATCTTTTTACTTCTTTTGGTTTTAAAAGGCCGAGTTTATATAGAGGGAAATGCATCGATCAGCGATGACGGTGGGCCCAGGCATGGACTTGCCGATCATGCACGATAGCGATCGGTATGAGCTCGTTCGCGATATTGGGTCGGGGAATTTTGGGGTGGCCAGGTTGATGAGGGATAAACAATCTGAGGAACTTGTTGCTGTTAAGTATATAGAGAGAGGTGATAAGGTTAGTGTCTAATTCTTTATTTAGTTTGCAGTTTTACTCTGTTTTTGGCCGATGGGTATTTGAGTTTTTTAGTGGTTTTTGTCTTGGCGGGCAATTATCTGGTTTTTGTTGGTGTATATTTGAGCTTGAGTTTACTTGGCTTGGTGTAATTTGTTTAGTTTTTGATGTTTAACTAGTACTGATTTGAGGACCAATGTGATTTTGATTTGGTGTTTGTTACTGTTTTTCATGGTCTAATGGTTCATATTCAGGCTTAATTCTGAATTTCTCTACTGTTTCTTGTGTTTTTATGGGAAGTTAGCATTATTCGATTAATAAGCAAAAGGGAAGATGTCAATCTTGTTTATAGTACATAAGTTTAGAATATGTCAGCTGATGGATCCTAATAATTAAGCGTGACTTTACGCTGATATGGCATGTAACTAGGTCCCTTGCATAGTCTACGGTACTTTTTTGATATGCTATACTGGTGGTGATATGGATACCTTCATTCCTGAACTGTGGGGCTTTATTATTTCTCCAATTGATGTGGTTATTCATCCAATTTTGTTTTGTTTGACAGATTGATGAAAATGTACAAAGAGAAATTATCAACCACAGATCACTGAGGCATCCCAACATAGTCAGATTCAAGGAGGTTTGTTCATTTATTACTCAATATCTTAGTTTTCCTCCTTGGAAACATTCTCAATGTAATAATTTTTTGATGCAAGTATAGGTCATCTTAACTCCAACCCATCTAGCTATTGTAATGGAATATGCATCGGGGGGAGAGCTATTTGAGCGCATATGCAATGCTGGACGGTTCAGTGAGGATGAGGTTTATCTTCAACTTACTATTTCTTTTGGTAGTGCTCAAGAATTTATATTTAATATAAACACTTTCCCTATGCAGGCACGCTTTTTTTTCCAACAACTAATATCCGGAGTCAGCTACTGTCATTCAATGGTATGCAATTTTCCTTATGTTTAGCCATTTTCTTGTTTACCTAGAATATATGACTAGGTGACTTGGTTAAGTTGTTTTTGTTGTATTGTTTCATGAAGCAAGTATGCCACCGTGACTTGAAATTGGAGAATACATTACTGGATGGAAGTCCAGCTCCTCGCCTGAAGATTTGTGATTTTGGATACTCCAAGGTACATAATACTCCTCTTAATTATGCTGCTATCGTGTTGGTTCTATTTCTTATCCATGATACTAATAATTGATGTTCGGACACTGAAAATTGTCTCTATTTACATCTCACTCTGATAGATTCACGCTTCTTTCTTCTGCTGGTTTAGTGGAGTGATTTCATTAACTGCTCCTTTTATTTGGTGATAATGGTTCACATTAGAGCAATTTCTTCATCATTCTTTAGTGTTCCATTTTATGGTTTGGCTTATCTTTAATTGTTCATAACTTATTTTTCATTGAAATTTGATTTGGTTGTCACAGTCTTCAGTACTACATTCGCAACCAAAGTCAACTGTTGGTACTCCTGCATACATAGCCCCTGAAGTGTTACTCAAGAAAGAATATGATGGCGAGGTAATATTTGTTATTTGACTGTCATGCTTTCTGTTGAGTTCAAATTCTGTCCAAATAATATGTGTAATTTCAGATGATGGTCTTTTGCTTAATGGTTGTTAAGGCTATTGGTTTATATGTTTGTATACCTCTGATTTTATGTTTCTTATTTTAATTCAGCTACATATATCATCCTTCTTTTATTGTCAACTAGGAACATGTGTTTGTTGTTCAACCATATTGAACTTTGATTTTGATGTCATTAAGCTAAGTTTCATGGGCAAGATGACTATTAGTTGCCAATAATTTTTTTTAAAGAAATTAATAAAACCAAACCCCTCCCCAACCCGGTGGGAGCGGGGTTCGAACCTCAGACCTCTTTTACCACCCCCAAGAGGTTTTACCAGCCGCCAATAATCGTAATTTGGCTTGCTTTTAACTGCTCTCTTGAATTTAACATGTTATGGGGGTATGATATGTGGAAAGCCTGTGTTCCTTGTCTTTAAGTTAAAGGTCAAATCATTTTCTTTCCACTGCTTGTCCCCTGCTTCTCTTCTGCTGCCTCTCTTCTTCTCTATTCCTGTCTTAATTTTTTTTTTTCGTATTTTACGCATTCATATGCCAGCATAAGTGTGTCATCCCTTTTAATTTCAAATTTTAATCCTGTGTTCGTATCAGAGCTTTTGTTGAGCAACTACTATGTCTAGGATTTTAGGTTCATGGCTGAATGTGTCGGTTAACCACCTATAAAGAAAATTTAACTTGTGTTTCTCTGCTCTCTTTATTTTATGCAGAAAACTGTTTTGAAATGTCTTTTAAGCTTTTTTTTTTCTACTGGTAAAGGAATGGGATAGTTCTAGGTTATTGGTTCAACTCTTATTGAATTGAAGAAATGGAGTAGCTAAGAATTAGTGTTGATGAGGCAAGAGTGTAGTAATGCTTAATGTAAATTTGATTTTTGACGTTGTGATATCATTATCCTATCAATTGTTGGCTGACATGTGAAATAAGTGCACCTGAGAAGTGCTTTGAGAAGTTTGACCGCTACCTACATGGCCACTATATTAATGCAGTATAGCTGAAGCTAGCTTCTCACTCACAACCTGGACACATGCATTTATACTTTAGTTTGTTAGTCATGCTAATATTCTGGCCGTTGAATGTGTCTCAGATTGCAGATGTGTGGTCCTGTGGGGTAACTTTATATGTTATGTTGGTGGGAGCATACCCTTTTGAGGATCCTGAAGAGCCAAAGAACTTCAAAAGGACGATATACGTAATTCCTCGTGCATTTTCTTCAATGAATGGTTGTTTCATTTAGATACTTGAGTGACATATTGATTGTTTCTTGCAGCGAATTCTAAATGTTCAGTACTCAATTCCAGATTATGTTCATATATCTCCTGAGTGCTGCCATCTGATCTCAAGGATCTTTGTAGCTGACCCTGCAAGGGTTAGTAGACACTTTCTTGGTACCTTGGTTTATATGCATAAATTGTTGGAAAAGATGTTTTCAATTAATTTCTTTTATGTCCACCCTGAGACCATCTGGTTTGTTATCTATTTACCCATCTTCTCCCATCTGCTCTCCTCTCATCATTCTATCAAGTCTTTTATTCAAGTGGATATTGGGTTATTTATGTGTGTGTGTGTGTGTGTAAACTTTGTCTTCTTAATACTTCTTTCCTGTATCTTTCCTTTTCTAATGTGATCTCCCATAAGATACATGTGACAAACGTATGATTTTGAGCCTCATTTTTAATGGGCAGAGGATAACCATTCCTGAAATCAGAAATCATGAGTGGTTTTTAAGGAACCTTCCAGCAGATCTCATGGTTGATAACACAATGAACAACCAGTTTGAAGAACCTGATCAGCCTATGCAAAGCATTGACGAGATCATGCGGATAATTGCCGAAGCCACTGTACCAGCAGCTGGTACCAATAATCTCAATCATTATTTGACTGGCAGTCTCGACATTGATGATGAGATGGATGAGGACCTAGAAACTGATCCCGATCTTGACAGTGATAGCAGCGGGGAGATTGTATATGCTATGTGATTGTCTTAGATATTGGTGGACTGGAGGAAATCGGTGTTCCATACATTGAAACGAAGTTCCCTCTATTTTATGGGATTTGGCTATCTAGTGTGAAGAAATAAGAAACTTCCACGCAGTTGAAGATTTGCTTACAGATTTCTACATGTCACCTTGGAATCTACAGGTTCTACCCATGTTTTCTTGTCACCTTTTAAAATGAAGTGATCCTGTTTCTTGCATTTTATGTTGTATCACATTTGCTAGTGTTGTATCACATGTACTGTAGTTTACTCTGTTTTACAATGATGTAATAAAATTTGCTAGTGTTGCCTGTAATCATACCATTGTTTGATCAGGAACTTTTCTCCTGTTCAAATTATTTGGTAACGTGAACGTGATAAATGGAGAAACTAGTTATAGTATTATACATAATATTGGGAGAAAATTTCCAGACGAAAATTGTGGTCTGGGTGGTGTAGTTGGTTATCACGCTAGTCTCACACACTAGAGGTCCCCGGTTCGAACCCGGGCTCAGACATATAATGCTTCCATATTTTTGGGTTAGGGACTTATTTGATATATATCAACAATTTTCATTCTTATTTATGAAATGTTATTTTGGAATAGGGGCTAATTTGATATAAATGGACACTTTATGCTCTTATTTGTGAAAACTAAAAAGGCAGGGTATTGAACCCGACGTGAATCGAACACGCAACCTTCTGATCTGGAGTCAGACGCGCTACCATTGCGCCACGGATCCACTCGCTAAAGTCTTTTCAAAAATCAACTAATCCTATAAAACTAATATAACATGCAGGCTTAGCATCATTCATGAACTTTTCTTATGCTAATTAAGATAACAAATTAAATTTGTAGTAATTGAAGCAATAACACAATGGAGGATGGTAATGGTAGGATCGGATGTGATATCAATGGGATGGATTGCCAGACAAGTTCAAGCTTCTTTATGGCAAATAATACACTCAAGCCCTCTTGACTTATACTTTGGACATAAATATTCATAATTTCATATCACATAAACATAAATTCAAGTCAGTTGCAGAGAAAGGGAAAGAGCCAGGTTCATTACCATTAAACTAGTCAATTAGTTTATAATTCATTGTTCTTTGTCAAAACATTAATCTTAATTAAAACATTTAAGCATATGAGTATTTGTTTGCACATGTATGTCTGCAGAGAGAAACAAGATAAAAGAAAATGAAACAAACCCAGGTGCATCTGATAACTATCTTGATTTCCCTTTTCATCTTCTTTCATTTGAATGCAAACCAGTCCATTCTGCAGCCACCCACCAAACATCTTGTCCTGGTTCATGGCTCTTGCCATGGCGCATGGTCATGGTTCAAGCTTTTGGCTCTGATAAAACCATCTTGGCACAATGTTACTACAATAGATTTAGCTGCTTCTGAGAGGTTGAATCCTAGCAAGTTAGCAATCTGAAATCAATATCAGATTTCTTTAAGCCATTGATGGATTTCATGGCGGCTCCGCCTCAGCATGAAAAAGTGATTCTTGTTGGTCACAGCTTAGGTGGGTTGGCTGTTTCTCAGTCAATGGAGATATTTCCAAACAAGATTTCTGACACGATTGACTTTAATCATATGCCAAATATTACAAAATTTGTAAAAGGATTGGGCATTGGCAAGCATGTTGATGAGACCATTAAGATTGTTCAGTGAAGAAGACATGTCAAAGGAGCTTGTACAAACCAGAGAAAATTATGGTTCTGTGAAAAAGGATTTCATAATTTCTGATAAGGATTTGTTATCAGAGAAGGATTCTGTATTGTGGATGATCAACAGAAATCCTCCTCATCAAGTGGTAGAAATTAAAGGATCAGACCATATGGTAATAATCTCTAAACCATTACAAGTTTGGACCCATCTAATAGCTATTGCCAAGAATTATACTTAGACATATCAACCTTAAACTAATTTGCTCAAATAAACCCAATAATTTGATTGATATCATCTCTTCAACTTCAAGACCCTTAAATTTGCTCAATTTGTGTGATCAAAATCAATTTAGCTCAAGAAATTTGGCAAAAACTTTGTGTGATAAGACAACTCCCAACTTATATTATAATATATATATATATATATATTAAGCCAAGATTCGAAGACAAGGACAAGTTTGGGAGCACATATTAAATAATTTTGTATAAAATACGAGTATTAGGATAACATATACGGTATACTTAAAGATATACACAATTTATTTTTCCTATACGTATTTGTATACAAACAAATAATTAATGCTATTAATAACGTGAAGAAATTAATTGTATATATAATATATGAATATGTCTTGCAAGTTTGCTGGACCGTGGCACATACATGATGTTACTATAAGGAAATAATTGAGCAATATTTTTAGAAAATAAAATTGCTAAGAAATTGGGCCTACATGTCATACAGTGATACGTATGTTTGAACTTTGAACCATTAGACTTGCATATTGCCCATAAATCATGCTTGGTTCATTCAAATTTGTTGGAATCATCAATAATGCTCGATCACTATGCAAGCAATTGATTCGTTATTTTCATTATTAATACGTTATAAATAGGAATTAGTGTATAAAAGACACCAATCCAATTGTGAAGCAAAGATTTTGTGGAAATAAATGTTATTACCTGCCAAGCAATTAATGAAAGAAGTTTGTCCACAACCAGTTTTAGACATCAAAGTTTTTCTTTGGCACAGATTCTTCATCTCCTTCCCACATTTTTCTTTCTTCTTCTTCCTCCAAAACAGAAATTACACGAGGTGAATAATTATCTGTAAGCAATTACAAACCATAACTGCAAATCCTGGAATTAACTTTGATAGAAAAAGTTGCTAGAAATTGGGTTAATGAATGAAAAGATGATCACTAAGACAATACAAAAATCCACAATGGAATGGATTTACAAGCAAATTAATTAAGCTCTCTGCTGCTCTCTTATAAAACAACAATGTCGTTTCTGTTGCCTGTTCGATCTGTATTACAGTACCCAAAACCCAAGAATAAACAAAACCAACATGCAGTATAATAAATTAAATAGAAAGCTAGTTTTTCTGCTGTAATCATGGAAAAATACCAACAAGAGGAACAGAAGCAGCAAAAGAAGAAGATATCTCAGCAGGAGACATATTCTGCCGATTAACTATGCCCACTGCTTCTGCTACAACCACAACAAATTCAATGGCCAGTTTCACCATCTCTATGCACATCTCCAATCTCTGTATCACCATCTCTGTCTGCAACAATATCAGAAAACCTAGATTATCCTCTTCCTCCTTCTCCTCTTTTGCTTGAATTTATATATTATCACTTTATGGGTTTCTTCTCCTTCTGATGATGATGATCTCCAAGTCACCGATTTTCTATATAAAAATTTGAAACTTTCTTCTCTATATATATACATACATATATGATGCAGTAGCAAGCAAGAAAAGGAGTAGCTTGAAGAAAGCTTAATCTGGCCTTTCGAAGTTCCCAAAAGCCACTCTTCTCCTCTCTCTCTCGTATGTATGCTTATTTAGTTGTCTATATACGGAAGGCGGATGTTTATCGTCTTATGGAGGACCGATGGACGTGGTTCAAAATATGAATGAGTGTGACATTTGACGTATTTTAATATTGGTAATAATAAAGTTTATATTATATTTAATTAAGAAAATTATCGCATCCTTTCCTTAATTTTTCACGTAGATAATCAAAATTAATAAAAATCATCTCTCACCTCTTCTTAACCATTAACACCATTAATTGACATAATATAAAGTTAATTGACAATATTAATAATTATTTGTGAGAAACCTATTGTTCTTCAAATCATTGTGAAGAGATGACAAATATTTGACAGTGAAAATGGATCCAATCCGACCCGTAATCAACCCTTGACTTATGTTTAGTATTATCTTATTTTTAATTAATTTTAAAATATATTAATTAAATTATTTAATAAACATAAAAATTTTAACAAAAAATATTCACTCTATTTTTTATTACTTGTATTTAATATTTAAAAATTAATCGTAAAGTAATTATAATTTTAAAATTACAACATTTCAATCTAAACATATTTTTAAAAATATATTGATAATTGAAGTGTTTGATTTTCTTAAATATAAATAAATATAATAATTATTAATAGATCTTTTTATTCTAAAATTATTACAAGTTTTATTTATTTATTTTTTTATATATTCTCTTCAATATAATGCTTTGAAATCATTAGCGGCATAGAATTTATTATATATATAAAATTAATTCTTTTAAATTAGTGTAAAAGGAGATTAATTTTTTTTATCTCTTCATTTTATTGTAAAATTAAATTTATTAGTTGAATTATCTTTTAAAAAATCTTAAAGTATGATTGAGAACATTGTAATTGTACAAAAGTAGAGATCAATTTTTTTTTTTAATGTGAAATGTTTTTAATTACAATTAATTAATCTTACCCGTTTACATAACATTTTAAATAGGTGTAAATTTAGGGAATTGGAGCATGTTTGTTTATATTGTTTAATAAATCTTACCAATTAAGAATGAATTAAGGTCACATGTAAGAATAGTTTTGAATTTTAGAAGGATTAAATGAATTTTTAAAGTATAATATCTATCGAGTTTAATGTTGAACCAAAAAATAAACAATAAATTTTAGATATATAATTCTAATTTTAAGTTAAATTTTGAAACACTAATCAATTATTTGTGTCGTTTGTTCTTGTGCACCGCTTATTTATGTACATATTAAGAAGGAGATTAGGAGACGACAATGACATATAATATGGTGGCACATCCATGTACAAACTAAGAAGTCCACAAGGGAACATAAATTGGGAGAAAATAAATTTAATGGCCATGTGCTACTTAAGAGTTAGGCCCACGGCTCAAATCGCAAATAGCCGTTGAAATTTGAAATTTTGCCATAATTGCAAATTGCACTAATTATTTTATGATTTTACTAAAAAGCACATCTAAATTCAAATCCCAAAACCGCGGTGACACTTTTACCTTTCTTAATTTCAAATCTGGATCGAATCTCAGCCGTCCATTTTCTTCACCATTCCAGCTAAAATTCAAACCCTGAAAAATCCAGACACAGAGAGAGAGATTGATTGAGAGTGAGGGAGTGAAAGTGTGTTCTTGATTCATTATCTGATAATTTATGATTTGATTACGTGAAGTTCTTCATTTCTCTGAAGCTGGATTTCAGCTCGTTCTTAACAAAAGAATTGCAGGAAATCGATTGGGGCTTTTGTTTCTTAGTTGCTCTTTCAGGTATGCGATTCAGGAGCTTATGTTTTTTAATTGCTCTTTCGTTGACTGAAATTCAAGGTCTTTTTTTTTTTTTTTTTGGTTTCGGTAATTGTTTTATTGCTTTGTTTATTAACAGAATGTTAAGAGACTTTAAATTCTTGCGAAGAAATTCTTCGAAGAGCGAAGAAATAGAGAACGTTCCTGTAAACCCTAGAGATTCTTTGGGGACTCAGTCCACCAACAGCACAGACTTATCCAGGACTCCATTGAACACACTAAACCCTAAACTTGAACAAGAAGGGACTACTACTCGTAGCAGAATTGATAAAACACCAACCAAGTCAATCAAGCCCAGGAATTCTGATCATACATTGCCTCTTCGCACCCCTGATAAACATGGGATTGGATTTTCAACAAAGCATCGGTTTGGTTGGGCCAACAAGAATGAATCTTCCGCGGATCCGAGTGAATTGCGTGATGATTTGAGAAATTTGACGCCTAGAGTGGGTAGGGCAGTGGGGAAGGCAAGTTCGTGTCATAGTGAGAGTAATTCAACACAAAGCACGCCCACGAAAAGTGTGAGTAAGCCTCCGAGTTCGGGGCTTAGGGGTAAGGTTGATTGGAATGGAAATGGGAATCTGCGTGTTGGGAATTTTGCTGCCTTGTATAAGGGGGTAGCTAGTTCTACTGGGCCGCCCACGGTTGTTAATACTGTTGAAGTTCCTCATTTTGATCTCAAGGAAGATCCATCTTTCTGGATGGATCACAATGTACAGGTATATTGTTTGCTGAGTCATTTTGGAATCTGTTTCTTGTCTTATATTTGGCGAATGATACCTTTAATAGAGTGAAATTTATTTTTGAATTGAATGAATATATTTACATTCAGGTATTAATTATTCTGTTAGAATTAATTATCCCGGAAGTAACTAATGTTCTGATAGAGTGAACGTGGGACCTTATCTAGTGATTTTAGAGTTTATTTAGTGATAATGGAGGAAAATAACAAATTGGGTGCCTAAAGTCTTTCAATGTTTTTGGTTAGTAGGTTGCTAGTTATAGTTATTCTGATGGGTTATAGTATTTTATAGGTTCTTATACGTGTGCGCCCTCTCAATAGCATGGAGAAGAGTACACAAGGTTACAACAGGTGCTTGAAACAAGAATGTGCTCAAAGCATCACTTGGATTGGACAACCGGAAACTCGATTTACTTTTGACCATGTAGCTTGTGAAACAGCAGACCAGGTTTGTTCACAGACAAGGAAACAACTAATTCTTGAATTATCTTGATTTCATTTGTGTAAGCGCTGTTTGAAAATTGCATTTGCAGGAAATGCTTTTCAGAATGGCTGGTCTACCAATGGTGGAAAATTGCCTGTCTGGCTACAATAGCTGTATGTTTGCATATGGTCAGGTATTTCCCTAAATTCTAGGATTGTTTTGACATCAACCACATTCCTCTTTTACCTTCGTTTTTGGGATAATGCAAAGTACTTCAATAAGGTTGGAAAATTCCCTAATTCTACTGTGATTAGGAGGCTTCTCATTAAATTCCCTTTCTTGTATCTTCCATTTGAATGGACTTATGTTAAGATTAATATAAACATGTTTTCTGTCTTCTACATCATGAGTTTAGGCTATACATAAAATTGTGGTATGTGTACATCTTTTCTGTTGTAGTTCTTACTATGTATTACTTATGTATGTAGGGTTATATCCTTTGGCAGTTCTCTAAGAAGGCATTGTGCTTATGCTTCTTTGGTGATCATATTTAGAATCTTTTCATGTTAAGGGTTCTTTTTATCATGCCGTACCCATATCAAAAGCATAAATTAATCTGATTGAGTGAACTTTGTCTTGCAGACAGGAAGTGGTAAGACATATACAATGCTTGGAGATATTGAAGATTTGGAAGTTAGGCCAAGCCCAAATCGGGGAATGACTCCACGGATTTTTGAGTTCTTGTTTGCGAGGATTCAAGCTGTAACTTCAGCTTTCTTTGCTTGATCTTGCTATACATTTTGCTTTGTGCATAAAGACAAAAATTATGGTCAGTATCTGTTTCTCTTACATATTTTTTATTGCAGGAAGAGGAAAGCCGAAGTGATGCGAAATTAAGATACAATTGCAAGTGCTCTTTCTTAGAGATATACAATGAGCAAATTACAGACCTCCTTGATCCCTCATCCACCAATTTGCTGGTGAGATATGTTCTGTTTCAGATATATGCCCTTTGGACTGTTTGAGTTGTTTTCATTGTGTTATTTTCTCTAATTGTAGCTAAGGGAGGATGTCAAGAAAGGAGTATATGTGGAAAATCTCTCTGAATTTGAAGTTCGGACAGTGGGTGATATCTTGAAGCTTTTGATTCAGGTTATCAATCTTTCATAGTTGTCTTGTGCAGTTGGGAACAGCTGGAAATGAGGGGACCGTGTCTTTTCTTGTGTTAAACTGTTGTTTGTTCTGCTTAGGGTTCTTTAAATAGGAAAGTTGCAGCTACAAATATGAATCGGGAGAGCAGTCGTTCGCATAGTGTCTTTACCTGTGTAATTGAGAGTAGGTGGGAAAAGGACTCCACAACTAACCTAAGGTTTGCAAGACTAAACCTAGTTGATCTTGCTGGTTCTGAAAGGTAATATGTTGTGCGTGAATTTGTTGAACTATGTATATGCATGAGCTTGTATATGCATGATGTTAATAATGCCAATTAACTTCTATTATAGGCAAAAAACTTCTGGCGCTGAGGGTGAACGCTTAAAGGAAGCTGCTAACATTAACAAATCATTGTCTACACTGGGGTAATTTGACTGTTAGCATTGTCTTTTAACACCTCTTTGTATTTGTATGTTTTCAATTGTATTTTGTCTGTGTTAGCCAGCTGTAAATGTCACGGGTACATATTATATTTGCAGTCATGTAATTATGATTCTAGTGGATTTGACAAATGGGAGACAGAAGCATGTTCCTTATAGAGATTCAAGACTGACCTTTCTTCTCCAGGTTTATTCTATTTCCGTATTCTCTGCCTTAATTAGTTCCACATTTCTTGGTTCTGATGTAATATTTTCACAAACTACAATGCAGGATTCTCTTGGTGGGAACTCAAAAACAATGATCATTGCTAATGTCAGCCCTTCTATCTGGTTGGTTTCATCACATGTTTGAAAACTGCATTTCTCTCCTTTCTACTCCTACGCATAAACATCGAATTGCTATATTTTTATTTGTATTTTATTGTTCTATATCTTTTGCAGCTGTGCAGCTGAAACACTGAACACTCTAAAGTTTGCACAGCGAGCAAAACTTATTCAGAACAATGTAAGTTTATTTCTTTAACTAATCTGTATCATTAAATTTTTTTGATGGAGCTGATTGGCTTTTGACCTTTTTTCTGTGGTCTCTCTTTGTGGGATAGGCTGTGGTGAATGAAGATTCAACTGGGGATGTCATTGCACTACAACACCAGATAAGGCTCCTAAAGGTGTTTTATTGGATCTTATTCTTATAGGTTATTTATAATGCTTCTTGTCTTCCTAATAATTTACAATATAAGTCAGTTGAATTTTGAACAGGAGGAGCTTTCTGTTCTTAAACGTCAGAACATCTCCAGGTCCTTGTCATTTGGTTCAATAACTGTAGATACAACACAATCACGAGAAAATGCTTGCATGGAGAACAGATATGAAATGGATCAACAACATGTTGATCATTTGCTTGGATATGAATCCAAAGGCGTTGTAAGAATGTCTACGAAGCAGGTTTGTTACTTATGATGCATTTACAAAAGTTGCCAAATTTTTGTGCTGATTGTATATGGATAAATTAGAAGGATTACAGCTGATATTTTGAGCACAATTAAGGGTTCATGTCTGTTATTATCTATGTTCTTATGGGTTTAAATTAAATATTAACTACTTTGTTTTAGTGGCTGAAAAGCACACATCTGGTATGCATGCCTTTACATAGAGGTTGCCAAACTGAAAACACAAAACTCACTTACTTGATAGAGACTTATATTCTTTAATTTTCCTATTATATGCATGTCAAGCTAATGCCAGTCACATGATTTCCTCCCATTTAGTATTACTGATTATCAATACTGCTTAAACTGATGATGAATCAGTTGAAATCTTTGGAGACAACACTTGCTGGTGCCTTAAGAAGGGAGAAGATGGCTGAAACTTCTATCAAGAGGCTTGAAGCTGAAATAGAACAAATGAATCGCTTGGTATGGTCCAGAACTTTTTCTCAACCCCATCCTGAAAAACAAAAGAGTGGTCAACTTTTTGAACAGCCACGTAATTTCTTACTTCTCAGGTTCGTCAAAGAGAGGAAGAGACCAGGAGCACCAAAATGATGCTCAGGTTTCGGGAAGACAAGATTCAAAGAATGGAGTCACTCCTGGGTGGCTCATTGTCTGCAGACTCTTTTCTATTGGAAGAGAACAGAGCGCTTTCAGAAGAGATTCAGCTGCTTCAAGCAAAAGTTGATAGGAATCCTGAAGTAACTCGCTTTGCATTGGAGAATATAAGGCTCTTAGATCAACTCAGAAGGTAGTTTTCCTGAATCGGCAAATAATCCCAAGGTGCTTTGTCAATTCTTAACACTTGTCTTGTTATTGTGGAATAAGCAGATTTCAAGAATTCTATGAAGAAGGGGAGAGGGAAATACTGTTGGCTGAGGTATCCAAACTGCGTGATCAGGTGTTTGTCAAATCTTATAGAAAAAAGTGGCATTCTGTCATTTGACTGTTCTTTGGAGCCTGTATAAACAAAATAGCCATTTGTTTGCAGCTACTTCAGTTTCTAGATGGTAACTCTAAGCAAAATAATGATCAAAATTTGGGAATTCAACCACAGGTCAGTAAAAACTATCACCTTCTTTTAACCCTCTAGTTTTTCTCTCACAACTCACATTCAGTTTTTTTGAAGACCAATTAAAGGAAAGAAAAATGCGTTGTAGAGGCCTTCACTTGTTATCTTTTATGTATTATCCTTCACTCTTGCTGAAAACCAAATATAGCGCTTGGGATTTGCATCTAATTCTAAGCATCAAATACTTATTTCTTTTTCTTCCTGAATTTGGAAAAAAATTTCATTGATGCAGGAAGCTGAGCGCATCAGCAAAGAAAAAAATTCTCTTCAATTAGAGGTTGCTTCTTACTCTTACTAAGCAACATATCTTGTATTAAGAATTCATTCATATATGTGACATTCACCTTTTGCTGTTTCAGTTGAAAAACACTCTCAGTGAGCTAGATGAATGTAAGCATAAACTAAACTCTTGCTTAGAGGATAATGCAAAACTTAGTAGGTAAGGAACTCTGGTCCTGTTTTTAAAATTTTCAGGAATCATACTCACAGATGAGATTCCTTAGTTTGCAGTTTAATAGCATTTTGTTTATTCCCTTCTTCTGCAGAGAAATAAATGATCTACAGTCTATGTTAAGCAATCTTAAATCTGCATCGCATGATCAAGATAATGATACTGGAAACATAAAGGTACTTTAATCTTTTTAGAGCATTTTTTCTACTGAACAGAGTTCATATTGTCATGAAGACAAAGAAGGAAAGATGCGAAAATTAGCCTCTTATCACTCTTCATTTACAAGTCTCACAAGAAACTTTAGATGCATTCCTTCTGTTTCGCACTTTCTTGTTTACTTTTCTTGTTATCTGTCTACTATTCTAACTTACATGGTTGAAGTTTAACCATAAGAAATCATAAACAATGTTTTCAGGGATTGTTGGGAGATCGAACTTTGGAGCTTCACAGGCTTGAACCAGCTCAAAATAAGACAGAGGGGATGCATTCTACTCAGGTGATGAAACATGCTGAAGAAATTATGGATTTGCAGCTGGAATTGGATATACTAAGGATTATTCTCAAAGAAGAGAGATCATCTCAAGCTGAATTAGACGAAAGGCAAAAATGCTTGAATAGAGATCTTGAGCTTGCAAAAGATCAACTTTTGATGATGAGTAGACGGTATGAAGACACAAAGAGTGAACTCCAAGAAACAAAGTCTGTGATTGTAGCTCTTGAGTCGCAACAGATTCTTTCAATCAACGAGATGGAAGGCCTGCAGAGAAGTAACAATCATTATGTGAACTGTCTGAGTGAACAGGAGCTTGAAATAATTGCTTTAAAGGAGCAACTTTCTAGAAAAGAGTTAAGAAATCAGCCATCTTCTGACCATTGCGGGAGTGAGGACTTGACTATAGAGGCAAAACTGAAGAGGATGCATGATTCTCTTGATAAGGCCAAGCGACTGAATATGTGGTACCAAAGTGCTCGTGATTTTAATGTGTCTAACGAAGCAGAAATGGATGAAGTTCGTCGGCAGGCTGAAGCTGAAACTGCTGAGGTCATTGTCTGTATGCAGGAAGAGCTTGCCAATCTTCAGCAGCAAGTCCAAGATTGTCATTTGAAAGAGATGGAGACGAAAAATAATATGATACTTTTGGAAGCTGAGTTGAAGGAGTTGCAAGAAAAACTAAATGAGATGTCTGAAAATAATCAGTGGTTACTTGGAAAGCTTCAGGAGAAAGATGAGGAACTAAGAACATCAACTGGGGAATGGGAACTATTGGCTAGTGAAGTCGAAGAAGTCTTAGCTCATGGGCACGAGACACTGATTGACGCTTCTGATCAGCTTGACCTCATTTCCAGTTCATTTCCACAGAAAAGGATTTGGGTTTCTGAACAGGTTGGCAGGTTGATTAGAATCATCTCTGAAAAGGAATTATTGATTGAAGAACTTGGCAGATATTTAGAAGATGCAAACAGCAAAAGAAGTGAAGTGGAGTACATGTTGAAGTCCTTGCGAGGGGCAGCACTAGTTATTAATGAAGCACATCAGCAGGAATGCAATGAAAAGGAGGAAGAAATTCTGTTGTTAAGGTCAGAGTTGAGTGAGAGAACATCTACCATAGCAAAGCTGGAGGACAGGATGAATCTATTGGAGCAACAGATCAGTAAAATGTCAGTTTGTGCAACAGCGGCATTTGTGATAGTTAATAGATTTTCAGAAACCAATGCTAATCATCTCAATGCATTGAGGGACACGGATCTCAAGTTTAAGGAGTCAGCAGAGATGAACCTAAAGAAGGAAGCCCTTCTAGATGATCAGGCCAAGGTCATTGAAGAGGCAGAGAAACAGATCCTGTCTTTGCAAAAGGAGGTAGCAGAGTTGAAGGAAACCTGTGCTGAACTTGGACAGAGGCTCTCTGAGGAGGAGCGACGCACTTGTGATATGGAAAAAAAGCTTGAAGATTTTGAAGAGAATGACTTATTGAAGACAAGGGAGAAACTAACCGAGATAAAAGCTGGTGTATTCACGCTCAGGTCATGCATGGGCTTGTATTTGGAGCATAATGGTAGCCCAGAAAGACATAATTCTCAAACAGATTGTACATCTTTTGATGGCAGTAGTGAACGACTGGTAAGCTAAGTACTTTTTAAAAAGAATTTTAGTCATTCTCAATAATTTAGTTTGTCATATTTAAGGTCTTTGAAGGGTGTTTGTTTAGTAATTACTGTTTCGGACATTGTTGCAGTTAGATGCTGAGACAAAAAAAGATGGTGTAGATGTCCATTTTGTTGAGGACAAGAGAACTGAAATTTCTGATTGTTCTTCTATAGCAAGAAAGAATTTGTGTGGCTATTCATACGGTCAGAAACAGATGGAGTCTGGGAAAACTAGTAAGGATGTGCATGGAAAAGATGTTACCGTTGCTCTTCTGAAAAAGGAAATAGAATCTGCCCTTCGAAGTTTAAAAGAGGTTCAAACTGAAATGGCCAAACTACAGGAAGAGAAAGAAGAGATGTTGAAGAATGAGAAACAAAATGAGAAAAGTGTGAAAAATCTCACAACTCAGGTACTTACCCTGCAAGCAGCTATAAATAACTTTGAGAAGCAATTGGAACTCAAGATAGAATCTGTCAACCACAAGCTCCAGGCATTTGAACAAAGAGTACAAGAAGCTGGAACTCATTGGTACAAAACAAAAGAGGTAACCGGTTTTACTTTATTTTATGTTCCAACTTCCAAGAATCATCCGCTATATTTGTCCTCACATTAGATTTTCTTAAGAGCTTATGACACCTTTCCAACAACTCTCGTCTCCATTCACCATAATCTTCCTTTTAAAGAACAAAGATCAACCTGATTTGGTAACACAATATACAAGAATAACTGTTCGGATCTGCTGGCTGTTTATACCCACTACGGCCCATTCCACTGGTTTAAAAAATAAGCCATAATAGTAATGTCCCATTTATATAATTGTTTTATCATCCAATAACTGCATCAATTTTGTGCTAATATTTTTGTACAGTTCCTTGAAATTGAGGTTGGTGATGCAAAGATTGTTGCAGCTCAGAAAGTTGCCGAGGCTTCTTGTATTTTTGCTAAATTTGAAGAGGCCCAACATACAATGAAAGAAGCAGATATTTTGATCAATGGGCTAATGATAGCTAATGAGACAATGAAGATGGATATTAAAAAGCTGAAGCAAATGGAAGTCACTTTAAACAATGAGAAAGATGTGCTATTCAATGAGGTTCAGAGATTGCAATCTGTCAATGATCTGAAGGATCACCAATTTGAAGACCTGGAAAAGCAATTTGGCTTAAACTTGATAGAGACAAGGGAGCTGGTTGTGGAGCTGGAGGGTATGATTGCAGATGTGCAGACTACTTTTGGAGAAAAGTTCGTTCCTATAGCTCATGATTTCCAATGCGTGAAATCTTTAATTTTAGACTCGACTAAGTTAGTGCGATCATGGCTGGAGGATATCTGGTCTGAGATAATTGTGAAGGATTGTGGTCTGGCAGTGCTACACCTCTGTCACATGGGAATTTTATTGGAAACAGTGACAGGGCTGAATGCTGAAAATAGTTTGCTTGAACATGGCCTCAGTGAGTCAAACTATGTGATAACTGATTTGAGGGAGCGCAATTTTAAGTCAAGAAGAGAGCTAGACTTGTGTAGAGATATTAAGGGAAAACTACTAGCTGACATCAAGAGAAATTTTGACCAGATCTCCATGAAAGAAGAAGAAGCTGGGGAGCTTGGTATCAAGTTAATCACTTTCGAGAAAAAGGTATCAGACTTACAGCTTCAAGAGGAGTTAATGTTTGAAAGGTTTAGCCATATGGGATCTCAGCTTGCAATTCTGATGAAAGAGCTGGACTTGAGTAACAGAAACATTGTGGCATCCCTTTTGGATCAGGAAAAACAGCTAAAAGATAATGAGGAGGTTTTAAAATCTGAGGCTGACTTGCTAATGATAGATTTCAGCTCAAAAGACTTTGAGTCACTTGTTTTGGCATCGAAGTTAGAAGAAATGGCCCTCCAAAAAGCTGAAGCAGATAGAAAGAATATCATTTGTTGTGCTGTAATTGAGAGCTTAAAGAAACAAATGATTTTCTCAAAGGTAGATGCAGAGTTGGAAGAACAGCTATTGATGGACCAGGATGTCGAGCTTACCTGTCTACGAAATGAATTTGAAGAAGCACAAGGCGATAGGCATGACATGCTTTCGAAGCTGAAGCAAAGTAGTCTAAGGATTACACAGTTGGATGAAATAAATAAGGCTCTTGAACAGAATATTCAGTCACTAAAGGAGGCTGCTTGTTCAAACAATATGCTGAAAAGTGATCTTGAAGAAGCTATCGAAACTAAGTTGACACTATCAAACCAGGTTCAAGCACTAGAATCTGAATGCTGCAAACTACAAAATGATTTAAAGATAAAGGAGGCTAAATTAGAATCTTCTTCCAGCTACATTTGCTTGCTGGAAACTTCATCATGCAATCTGAAAAATGAGCTGGACATGAAAAATGTGGAGTTAAGCAGAATGCGAAGCTTGGAAGAAGAAAACAAGTCGCTGAAAGATGAGGTAAGGAAGTTGG
Source organism: Cedrela odorata (assembly GCA_035584115.1). Taxonomy (NCBI): domain Eukaryota; kingdom Viridiplantae; phylum Streptophyta; class Magnoliopsida; order Sapindales; family Meliaceae; genus Cedrela; species Cedrela odorata. Next base: position 8,096,678 of record JAXCLQ010000010.1, on the reverse strand, counting down.
AGACTGAGAGCAACCTGATTCTCCGAGATTTGGAGGAAAAGAAATCTGAATTTGAATCATCTCTTTGCTGCAGTCGTATCTCTGATGTGGAAAATAAGAGATTGCAAGATGAAGTTTTGTCCTTGGCGACCTGCATTGACAATTTGCAAAGAGATCTGGAGTTGAAAAATGCTGAATTGAGTGAAATCCAGCATTCTCAATCTGCCATTATGAAGGATCTAAGCTCGAAAGGCCAGGATTTGGAAATTTACTTGGGCAGAGTAAATACTTTGAGGGAAGATAATATTTCATTGAGAAAAGCACTCTCCATGTCAAGCCTCAACATTTTAAAGTGTATTGATTCAGTGAAAGCTATAAATATTACTGGTAGCAGGTTATTTGATAAAGTAAATGAGGAAGGTTTTATGATTCTTGATAAAATGTTTCAAGTGATTAGTGAAAATGCAGAGAGAATATCTAAGTTAATGAATGATTTTGAGTGCTTGGAGTGCCACATGGAAGATTTGATGTCTGAAAACAAGACTCTTCAAGCTGAGTTATCAAGGAAGGATGATGTTCTAGAAGGATTGTTATTTGATCTGAGCCTGTTGCAGGAGTCTGCTTCTAACACAAAGGATCAAAAAGATGAAATTGAGGAAATGGCGGCTTCTTTGGAGGTCTTGGAAGATGATCTTGCTTTAAAGTCAAGTGAGCTTGTTGAGGCTGTTGCTCATAGCCAAATACTTGAAGCTCAATTACAGGAAAAGATAAATGTGATTTCTACTCTTCAGTCAGATATCTCAAGACAGCAGGAGACACTGAAATTGCTTTCTGGTGAAAATTTGGAGCTGAGAGCTCATACTGAAGACACCTTGGCTGCAAAGAGTATTATTGAGGAGGAATTAGCGGAGAGAATGAAGATAACTATGAGCTTGGAGATGGAACTCCAAGAAATGGGTAATGCCCTTGGCCAAATGAATGATACGATTGAGTCCTTGAGAAACAATTTGAGTGAACTCACTGGTGAGAGGGATCACCTTCACATGGAGGTGCTCAGAATGAATGAAAAGCTTGAAAGGGAACGAGCTCGGGCTGAAGAAAATGAAGCAACAGCTGTGGAAGCTCATGAGGTAAGTTCTAATGTAACACATACAGAGCGTAAGATGATTGTTTATGTGTTCTTCATTTTGCATCCTAATTTGTTATAATGGTGTCAGTTAGCTGAATCAAGAAAGATCTTTGCGGAGGATAAGGAAGCAGAGGTAAAGCTTTTAGAGAGATCTGTTGAAGAGCTAGAATGCACCATAAATGTGCTGGAAAACAAGGTGAGTATTGAGATGTGTTTTAAGTCAAATGAACTTGTTATTTATTTATTTATTAACATTCATTGTGCTTCATGGATATGCACTTGTCAGGTTGACATTGTTAAAGGAGAAGCTGAACGGCAACGGTTGCAGAGGGAAGAGCTAGAATTGGAGCTTCATGCTGTAACCCACCAGATGCAGAATGTTAAAAATACAGATGCTGACATGAAAAGGTTTGGAGCAATTATTCCTGATATATTTGCTTGAGTTGCACAAACTTGTAAATTGCCAATATATTGATTTCTATCTATAGACATCTGGATGAGAAGGAGAAAAACCTTCAACAAGCCCGGACGCAAATACAAATTCTTGAGAGGGATATAGCCGAAAAGGAAGCAGAGGTGAAGCACTTAATCAAAAATAACCATTTCTTGTTTGCCCATATTTTTTATCACTTGAGCCCAATGGATTTTCAAATGTGCTATGATGTTCATACATTTTCTCATTGACCAACAGATTGCCCAATGCAAAGCACATATCTCCGAGCTAAATTTGCATGCAGAAGCACAGGCTAGCGAGTACAAGCAGAAGGTGGGCCAGCAGATGTAGATTGACTAAATTCAAATTTTCAGCTTTAAAGAGGTCAAGCACATATAAACCATTTCTTTTGTAACAGTTTAAGGCACTGGAAGCCATGGCTGAACAAGTCAGACCAGAAAGCCAATTCACCCATGTCGTAAATTCTTCATCAAATAAAATAGAAAGAAACGCCACAAAGCCTAGGGGCTCTGGTTCCCCTTTCAAATGCATTGGGTTGGGATTGGCCCAGCAAATAAAATCAGAGAAAGATGAGGAGCTTAGTGCTGCAAGGCTTCGCATTGAAGATCTAGAATGTTTGGCTGTAAATCGACAGAAAGAGGTAGCCTTCACTGCCGTTTTATGGATTCTGAAATTTCTCAGACATTGGAGATCTGTATGATTATGTTAATTATCGTTTATGTTTCTGTTCAGATTTTCTCGTTGAATGCAAGATTAGCTGCTGCTGAGAGCATGACACACGATGTAATTCGAGATTTACTAGGAGTCAAGTTGGATATGACTAATTACGTGGTAACTTAATTTAGTTCAATACTTCATTGAATTATTCATGGTTATTGATACAATTTTTTTTTTCTTTTTGTTTTGTATGATTATGCTGATATGAAACAACTAGTATAATATTATTCCCAAATTTGAACCATTACGCTTTCTCTTACCCCTTTTGGTTAATGCAGTCGCTATTGGATAATCAGCAAGTTCAGAAGATAGCGGAGAAGGCACAACTTAGTAATTTAGAAACTCAAGTGAAGGTATTTTCACTTGGTAATACTAAAACAAGGATGAATACTTTTCATGCTTTTTTTTTTTAAAACTTTAATTTTATACTTTATGTAGGACCAGGAGGTGATCAAGCTTCAGCAGCAGCTGAATGAATTCATTGATGAAAGGCGAGGGTGAGCAAATATTGCTTCAAACTATCAGAATTGACATCTATAGTTTGTTTTTTTTAGCAATTTTCTCTACGATGATTCTTCTGCTTGTCTGAGCCTCTACAAGCCCTATTTTCCAGATGGCTAGAGGAAATTGAACGAAAACAGGCTGAGATGGTAGCAGCACAGATTGCATTGGAAAAGCTTGGTCAACGAGATCAGACACTTAAAACAGAAAATGAAATGCTGAAGGTTCATATTTTTGCGACTTGGAAATTTTTCTGTCACTGAGCTCCTAGAAAGAAATTAGTTATTGTACCAAGTATAATTTTGCTTTTGTAATTCTTTTTTTCTTCTGTGGCCTTACTCCCATTAATCTGTGTAGATGGAGAATGTAAATTATAGGAAGGCGGTGATTGAGCTTGAAGGAGAGGTAAAGAAGCTATCTGGACAGCAGAACATCCATCAGCGCATTCATCATCATACCAAAATTAAGGCAAGATGTTAATAGTATTGGCATTTTCTTAATTTGGTCAATTCATACGTCCTGGCGCAGTTAATTTTTTTTAGCTCCCATCTGCTTAAATGCTTTTGCAAATATCAATAGTTTCTGTATTCGCCTCTTCAACTTTCAAATCAGTGTTCGCTGAGAGCATTTTGTATTGCAACAGGAAGAAAACAATATGCTGAAGATTCAGAATGAAGACCTTAGTGCCAAGCTACGGAGAACTGAGGTTAATTTTTCACGTGTCAAGGAAGAGCTTTCTCAATATCGTGCTTCCGTAGGGAAAAATCCCTACATAAATTTTGATGCAGAGGAATGGTTGAATGACAAACTAAAGGTTAGTTAAATGAGACAAGCAGATAATATTGTTGTGCTCAATCTGCAGTAGATTCAATGGCTTAACAGTGAAGGGAATTTGCCACAGGAAGCTGAGGAGGAAAGGATGCAGTTAGCGCAGAAGTTAATCGGCTTGTGTACCAGTGTTCTGAAGGTATGTGTAAACGATAATTACCTGCTTGTTTGTCTCCCTTCCAATAATGCAAAACCAAAGCCGGGATTATTTACACGTCCATGAAACTTTCAGGCAGCTGGAGTAACAAAAGCTGTTGCCGATATAAGCCCTGCTGTTGCTATAGAGGCACTTGAGCAGCTCAAAAGTAGAGTGACTTCACAGGAAAGAGAATTGCAAAACTTTAAGTTAAAGGTAAACGAAGTTAAATATTCTGCATCTCCCATTTCCAAGTAAAAGTTTGATGCAGGAACTAACTAACAAACATGGAATTCTTTTACAGAATAGAATTAACAACGAAAGAAATCGATTATCGGAAATAATGCCACAAGCTTCAACAGTAAACCTGAGGACAGATGAGAACTGTTAAAGTCCCAGAAGGGTATCCCAATCTCCATATATTTCTGGTTTAGATAGATGATAAGCACAGTAATACAGTAAAAGGAGATGTACATTTAGCTTTCTGGCTTTTTTGTTCAATCAATTATTTAGAAAAGTGTAATATTCCAATGTAATTTGTGTAAATATTTACAATCACTTCAATGGTGATGCGTTTATTCTTTAACATGTATTTGACGAGGCATGAGTATTTGGTGTGTCATGTTTTAAACATCATATCTTGTATATGAACTGGTAACACTTCGCACTTCACATACACAAGTAATTTTGTGATTCTACGCCGTCACGTCCGGTCGATGATATAATAAATAATTATTAATGTTGAAATTAAAAATAAAAAGAAAAATATTTTAAAAAATAATAAAACAGTTTAGCAGTAAGACTTTAGGGTTTTACCATTGATTCTCTGAGAATAAGTTCGGACCCTTTCTGTAACTTCAAAGCAGCCTCTCTTTATTCATTCTTTCCGAACAAATCCCACTTCACATTTCAACCATTCAGTTCAATTTGTTTAAATAAACATGTAAGCTTTGTTTTTAATGCACGGAAACTTTCTTCTCTTGAAGAAGCAGTTTTGGTTTAGTCATTAGCTTTT
>JAXCLQ010000010.1:8071691-8091819 GCA_035584115.1 Cedrela odorata | reverse complement strand
TATTTTTAAGAGGGTCTGCGACTTTGCCGACGTAAAGCTTGCAGATAGAAGAAGATGGGAAGTCTAAAAAATCCGAAAAGTAAGTTCGCATTGGTCTTCTTGGGAAGAGGTTTGTGCATGGGTGTGGGTGTAATTTTGGTTTATTTAATTATTTGTTTGGTAGTAGATTCAAGCTTTTTAGCAATAAAGTAATTCAACAACCATCTTGTACCAACGTTTGTACGACTGCTTACAAACCATCCATATTTTGGCATTACTCTGATGACTGCTGATAGAAAGGCTGGGCAATCAATTGGATCAGTATTTCCTCATTCGATATCACAAGTATGAATTTTTATCTTTGTTATAAAACATTGTTTCAGGACCTTAATGGTGGGGTTTCGTTATGCTATATGTTATGGTGGTTAAATTTGCTGCTATTGTTTTTGAATAGTCATTAACCTATTGTTGATGGCAATGAAATTGATTTAGTATGTGATGGTTTTTCCGAAACATCGTGATTGTGGCCTCTGTAGATGATATTTGAGTTAATTTAATGTTTGCAGGATTTACCTACAATGGTTTCTGTCAAGGATGCAGATTTTTTGAATGTCGATGCTGTCTTTTGTTGTTTGCCTCATGGAACCACTCAGGTCCTTTCTTGTTGCCTTCACATCTTTTAACCTAGTACTTTCTGGACCTGATGAGTTTTACTTTTCTTAATATGAAAAAGTCATTCACCGAGTCTATGTATCTCATAATTATTGATTTTAAATTTGTTATATTCTGCAGGAAATCATCAAAGGCCTTCCCAAGAGTTTAAAGATTGTTGATCTTTCTGCTGTAAGCTTTGAGTGCATACTTGCAAACTTTGCATGATCTAATGGTTCTTTTTACATGCATCTTGCTAAATGTTTCAAAGTTCTTCCTCATATCAAATATTATCTGACATATTTTCAGGACTTTCGGCTGCGCAATATTTCTGAGTACCAAGACCTTTCTGCAGATTGATAATCTCGTGAAGGGAGCTTCGGGGCAAGCACTACAAAATCTTAACATAATGCTGGGATTTCCAGAAAATACAGGCCTTCTCTGCAGCCCTTGTTTCCTTGATGTTTTCTTTTCTTCATATATTCAAAGAGTAAGCATGCTTTTTGGCTTCAAACTATACAGAAATTTGAAAATTGTAACTAGAAAAGACTTTTTCTTTCTTCTACTATCAGAAGAATGGAGTCGACGAAGTTTAAGTTGATGCAGATATGTCCGGAAGCTGAATTTTACTTTCAAAGCTTCTAAACCCTTTTGAAGAACATTTCTATGGATGGTTTTGTCAGAGAAGAATGATGTTGGAAACATGCATCATACAACAGGGTTTTCCTGTATGTAATAAGATGGCATATTGGCTGGTTTGATGTAATTCAATCTTTGTAATAAGAGTAGTGGAATGCTCACTTATCACGGTTGCTGCTGGTTTTTGAGAAATTGTGAACACGGTTGTGCGTGGAACACTCTTCAATTCAATGATAACATAGCAGTCTTTTGAGTCATTGAAATTCAATGCCTGTTGAGTAGTAAAGAGTGATCAATCAAATCCATCATTTTTATTGTATAATGTTATTTTACGACATTAAACAAACAATTTATGGTTTTATTTTAAGTTCTCAAGCCTTGATAACGTATCAAGGATGTTATAAGTAAAAATTGTTAAATAGAAGGTGTATATTTACTATTTAAGGGTAACTACGTCTTTTCCTCTAGAATTTTATTATAATTCAAAACTCATTGATACTTGTAGTATTTTGTCAAATTACCCGCTTATCCTATGCCGTCAGCGGCGGATCCAGACTCCACACCTTAAACCCTCCTAACAGGAAAAGTACTTCTTCTCCAGAAACATCGAAGTGCTTCTACTTCTGTGTGTCCTTCAAGATCCATCTTATCCTCGAACTAACATAACAAGTGTACAACCAAGTCTTCCTTATTTTATTTTTCTCTTATCAGCTCATAATATAGCAACACAACAATAATCCTCTAATTTTTCAAGATTCTTTTAACTCTTTTAACATTGTAAAAAATGAGAACCAACCCATATAACTCTCACTTGTTGTCTGCCTCCACTCACCTCCGTACTCCCTCTATAATGGCTCTTCATGGAATCAAGGTCAGCTTCTTCTTGTTTCTATTTATAGATACATGTTTATTCTTTAGGAAAGAAAATTTCTGTAAATTTCTCTTTTGTTTTTGTTTGGTTATGTTTTCCGTGCTTCTGTATGGTTCATTTTATCTGTAAATGTGTTTTTTTGATGGGAAAAGATGATTCAGGAAATGGTTTTACAAATTTCTGTGTGCCATTGGTTGTGAATTCTTAGTAAGTTTGAGGGTTTCTTTATTCTTCATATTTCTCTTTTGGTATGTTTGGTCTATGGAAAAATTGGATTATTGAAGTGAGTAGAAATCCCCTATGGTGACATAGCAATTTTAATTTCAGCTGATATGTGTCTTTCTCAAAAATTAAAATTTTGATTATTCCAAAGTTAGGAAGCAGAAAGAAGCTTCTTTCATAGAAATAGTTGTCCCAATGTTGTAAGATTCTATAGTTATTCGTAATGCAGTCAAAAGCTAATTGCACTTTTGCAACTAAATGAATTCAGCTACATGAAATATTTTATTGGGCTTTATCTGTGTTCAGTTTGAGGCAGTGATTCATGCCTCTCGGAATTCTGTAGATACATGAATTCCTTTATTTGTCTTTGTCTCTATGTTCAGTTTTTGGTGGAGTTTCATGCCTCATCCTCGTGTTTTTTATTTTGATTGATGGGTAGCATCTGAATGTTCTGTCGCTAGTTTTTTTTTTTTTTTTTGGTTATACTACATCTTGAGTTGGGTCTCACGGTGACTTGTACTTGCTAACAATAGAGAACTCTTTGGCCTAGTTCTCAGATAGACAACTCTTTTTCCAAATTATGGTACTTGGGTTCCTACACTTTGTAATTCTATGATGAATCTCATAGCAATGTATCCATCTATAATCTCCTATATTTAGGATGGATAATGAATGAAAAGTGATGATTCAATTAGTGTTTTGTGTTGGATTGACCACTTTTAGTTTACCTAAAAATAACTACTGTTTTTGGGTTGTAGTTGTTAGTTTTTGCTAATTTTCCTGAGGGATATGGTAGAAGTTTGAATAGTATGCAACTAAGATAGAATACGTCAAATTCAGTTTCAGTATCACTAGGGCTGAGGAAGAGGTAGGTTAATTTTTGATGTCCTAGAAGTGCAGCAATCAACAATGTGAACTGCTGAGTGGTGAAATGGAGTTCCAGTGGATTGTTATGTGATCTTAGGGTATTCATAAATTTGAAGGAAGTATTTATGGATCGAATATTTTATGAAAATAGTTTTCATTTGTATAGAAACAAATCTTCTTCATTTTTTCTTCATTTTTTTAACCTTTAGCAAATCATTTCTCCGTTAGTATTTAAGTTAACAATCCCATTTATTACTGTAGCAGGTATCGCCTTATTTTAAAACACATAACTTAAGTTTGAATGCTAAACCAAATGGGGCCCTTCAGAATGCGAAGCCTGATGTCTGCTGTGCGATGAATATGGCTGCAGGACAGTCAGGTGATCCTGAAAAGTTAAATTCAGACCATCTGATGAACAAGGCAAGAAAATTGTGGGACAGTTCTCCACAGCCAGTCAAATCCTTTCCTTGGAACAGAGCATTGGAGAACTTCATTCAACTAATGCTCGATCTTTTCTTGGCGGTTATCAAATATTTGAGTGTACCTTTACTGGCAGTTTCCTCTATCAGTGAGATGTCCTATTGTGCACGTGAAAAGAAGTTGTTTCTCATCCTAGTTCCTCTACTCGTTGGCATGGCTATTGCTGACGTGTTAAGAGAAACTGCCTTAGAGCTATCTCCGCTTCTCAAGGTGAAAATATTTATCAAGTTAAGCATTTGGGAAAATTAAGCATTAGTTGATTAGGTCTATCAACATCCTATGCCATTTTTTGGTTTGAGCAGGCTAGATTTCTCTTTTAGTTCTATAGTTGTTCATCCTGTTTTTCTAAGGACAAAGAAAGAGATGTATTCCTCTTTTTTTCCAACTTATTATCTGGTTTGACTTGCAGGATGCAGAAGTTCCATGGCATTTGATTGCCGTTGCAATTTTCTTCACTTTACTTAAATTGCTGGGTCCTTACTATCCTTATTGGGGGCGCATATTTATTCCTCACTTTGCAAATGGGGCACTATTGAGGACTCTGTGGTTTGCATTTTTATGGTATAGAGAATCCAAGAAAGCACCAGAAACAACACCACTGAATGATTCTGTAGACAGTGGCTATTCTGAGCTAAATAAGCTCTAATTTTATCAGGTAAAATACTTTGACCTTGTCTTCAATGCCTATCCCTAGAAACTGACAGTGTGTTCTTTTTTGAAGGGAGGCGCATATCGGCAAATAGGCCACTGGCTGACACACTGCTGTTCTTTAGCCTTTTACAGTCTATTTAATAATCATTTTTTCTGTTTTAATTCAGGTGAGACTTATTTTTACCAATCAAGATAAACGTGATTAAAAAATTCAGGCTACTTTGATGAATTACTTTGAAGTACGAGGCAACTTCGATTTGGAGATCAGGTGACTTCTGCTTTGGATATTGGCGGTTAACGTTAAAACACATTCGCTACATTTTTATAGCTTTTCTTTCTTTCTTTTATTTTATTTTTCTTTTTTTGTATAGAAGGTTTTGGGAAAGGGCTGGAAACTTTATCTAAGAATTTATTTTCAGTTTCATGATCTTAGATTCAAATGACATTCCAACATTGACATCAGAATTCAGATGCCATTTCAGACACAAGGACCCTTTCTTTCATTCATGTAGTGGTAATTGTAGATTCAGTTCTGCGGCCTTTTAGCATTAGAGCAACCTGCAGATTCTTGATGCATTCTCATCTCAGATGCAGCAACTCTTTTGCATCCGTTCTTTTCAAAAACTTGTATAGTGAAGCACATATTTCCATCATACCTGAAAACCAAAAACTCTGCATCTTCTAAAGAGTTATCTCTGAGCAATTTCTGCCATCCGCCCTGTAGATAAACTCCATTTCTTGTTTCACTAACTTCAGCATTCTATGGACTACCATAGCTGAGAACTGTTAAAGTTGCCTTATCAAATAGTTCCTTTGATATATGCTTCGAGAATTTTGTTGGGATTCGCTTCAGTAAACAAATAAAGTAGAAAGAGAACGAATCAATCTAACCTACCAGAAGATTAAAAAAGATCGAAAGCAGAAAACAGGGGAAACAGGACACAAGAAAATCACCACAGCAAGAACTTTTCCTTCCAAGATAATCTTGAAGAAGCATGACCTATTATCTTGAGTCTGCAGATCCATCTGTTGATTCCTGGAGCTTTTCTTCACCATTTTCTTCTTGGGTTTCAAATTTCCGTGAGTTCCCATTTGTCTAATTGAGTTAAGATTTGTGTTACAGCATGCTACTAGCTTAGCTTGCTTGCGCTTGTAAGTTCCCATTCCCGGAGCTTTCTAAACACGATAATGCTTTTGCTTTGATGGTTAAATATAATTAGGGATGACAATTTTACTTATAAATTTGCTAGTACCCAATCTTCATGGGACGAGTTTGGTATATTTTTTAACGAGTTTGAGATGAGTTTAAAAAAATAAATTAAAATTGGGTTTGGGACGAATAAATATTCGTAACAAGTATTTACGGATATAAAATTTAAAATTTTTAAATTTTAAAAGTGTTAAAAAGACATTGTTTTAATGTTAATATTAAAAAAACAAAAATGATGTTGTTTTAATGTTAAAGTTAAAAAAATATATTAAAATGATGTTATTTTAATGTTATAATATAAATTTTTTAATCTCTTGAGCACAAGGCATAATATATTTATTGTCAATTGTATTCAAATTTTTTTAGTAATTAAATATTTATTGATTTTATAGTAAAATTAAATTTGATAATTTTTTTTTGTTAAGAATAGTGTGTAAAATCTATACGTATATTGATGTTACAAAATAATATTTATCGTCTCTATCAAATAAATTATATGTATATAATTATTATGATTAATAGAGTTTAAAAAAAAATATTTTTTAAAAATTATTTTATTTTATTTTTAAATTTACATAATTCTTTTAATGTAAAAAATTGGGTTAAAATATTAAAATAATTTAATTAAATAAGTTGTATTTTGAATTAATTATGTATGAATTTGTAAAATAATTATGTATTTTTTTTTTAATGAAATTGTTGTTATCAATTTTATTTTATTTTTGTTGTATGTATTTAATATTTTATGTGAGTAATGTATTTTATTTTGAATTAATATTGAAAATTTATAATTTTAATGTTGAAAATCCTACTTAAAAATCTGTTCAAAATTTTGAATATTTATATGAATTTAGTAAATATTAAATATCCGTTTAAGTAAATTTAACAATAAAATATTAAATATATTACGAATTTAGTATGAATTTAATATTAAATATATTTTAGTGGATACGAATATAGATTTTGAAGATATCCGTTTTAAACTCTATTCGCAATCATCCTTGTATAAATATCAACTCACCTAATTTAACTTGTCAATTTAAAGGAGATATTCCAATTTACAAGTTAAAACTGTTAATACATGGTGGGTTCATATTACGATCTTAATATTGCGTAACTATGAGCAATCGAATGACTAGGTATTAGGATGTCTTGATCATGATCATAATCATCCCTAATCTGAAATTTAGCGACCCAACACAACACAACACAATATGATCCAGTTAACAATTTTTGATTCGTGTCATTTAATTATGAAACCAAATTTTTATTTATTAGATCCTTACTTAAGAAAGGTAAGGTGTCAATATAATAAAAATGTATTTTTATTAATTTTTCTTCTTCCTTGTACATTATACCAACTTCCATAACGGTTTATAGGACAAGAAAGATCCAACTGGCATGCCGACATAACCGTTTCCCGCGTATTACTTCCCTTGAATAGTTCGTAGAACATCAAAAGACTCAACTCACCAACAACTGTTCATATTTATTAAACTCCAGCTATAAACCCCATCTCTGCGTGTCCAAGCTTCATTGCTGTCATTTGTTTGAACTGTTGCAATTCTCTTGGTCGTGATTTTGTTTTCTGCTTGCTGGCCAAATTCGAAGAAGAAAAAGAAAAAGATGGGTAAATGTGGAGTTCACACCATGATGATCATGGTGACACCTATGATGATCATGAAGAATTCTGCAGATGCAGTTGATACAAATGAAGTATAAAGTCCTTGTGATGATGCTTAAGTAAACAAATGGGAAGGTTTTACCATTGGTCTAGCATTTTCATCTAAAGAAGCCTTCTTCTTGAATGATACTCGACTTTCACCCAGTGATAGTCGTCTTGCCTTGGCCACCAATAAAACCCAACTTGCCGTTTTCAGGCCCAAGGTCAATGAGATTTCCCTCCTCACCATCAATAGTATTACCTTCAATCCGGTATGTACATTTATATTTCCCGACATATGTTATTAATATATTAGTTACAACTTACAACTTGTATTTGCTCAAATAACAAATCTCATATCAGAAGAGAATCTCGATTGGTTGTTCATATTGTAATATTATGTAGGATATAAATAGTTGGATGAATATATATACATTTTTTCTCTTTTTCAGATTCTGTATGGTGGGTATATGGTAGCATTTGCTGGAAGAAAATAAGCAGCAAGATCAACTCCAACAGTGGTTGCTGAAAGTACATGTACGTTGGTAAACCCAATAACATAGCCATAGTTCTGTGTTATTTTATATTTTTAAATTTGCCCTTATCGCAGCATAGCATTTGAATCTTTGCATTGTTCCACAGGTCCTGGAATTCGAGCAGGGCACTCTTCAGAACTTGTATTGGAAGAGCTTTGGCTGCGATACATGTTCCGGGATTCTTCTGTTTGCGTCAACAACACAATCTGTGAGGTGCCAATCACGAAGTGTAAAATCAATGGTGGTTCGACTGATTGCAACCTGAGCATACAGTCGGCATTTTCAGGCACAGATAGAACCCGGGAAGTGCTTAATTCATGGTACGAGGTTAAAAATCTTTGGAAATATTCATTTTTCGATTGTGGCTGATTCTGTCACTGGCCAGCCACAATGAGAATCTTAACTGTGCAAAGCTTCTGCATTGTAGTCGCTTAATATAATGATGTTGATCAAAACTGAGATGCTTGACATTTTATTATCTCGAAGCACGACATTTTCCTTCATAATGGATTGAACAACTTCTCTGCGATGCCTGGGTACAAGAGGCCGGCTACTGTGAATCTTGTGCAAATTAAGCACTGTTTCTTTAGCTTCATCATTTTTTCCCTTCCCAGGCTTTTGTACGCTTGATCACATGAAGGCATGATAGCACAGGAATATAACTTATTACACTGTTTTTTCTTTCTTGTGGGTATTTTTTGGTTAATTCATAATATAAAATTTAAATCAGAGGCATAAAATAATTCAGGATCAACACAAAACAAGAGCTAAATAAATTTGTGTAAGCCTTGCATTTTAAATATGAAAATTCAATAGAACGTAAAGAAAGTTCGAATAATTAATTAAAACTTTTAAAAATAAATAACACTATTTTGAATAATGATTTATACAATCAAATCGACTAATATCTCGATAATTTTAATATATATATATTTAATTTCCAATTCCAACAATATTTGGATATTCTCAATGTCCCAAATGATCCAAAGCCTCTTGTGAAGAATGGTGAATATTGAAAGAATATCACTGACAGTCCCGTCCGCACCGGTTGACTATGCACAATGCAAAATCCGTCTATCAGGGTACTGCTTCAGCAAGCTGAAATATACACAAAAGCTCATTTCTAATTTCTATACAGATTCTAATGTAAAATTCTGTACAGTTAGAATAAGAGATGCCAAGCTATTTCCAGAGTCTTCAAAAGTTCCAGGTATTTCGCCAATCCTGGTTGGTTCCTGTTTATAATAGGATATTCACAGTCAACGCCATCAAAAACTCATGGCATCTACTGACCAAATCAGGCGATCTTCCATTCTTGAAAAAAAGACAGATTGCCATTTGAGCAAGGAAGAAAAACAAGTACCACAAGATAAGTGAATCAGCAAGCTTTCTATGCAGCCGGAACACGCATCTTCTCGTGAAGATTTAACATGAGATCCCGCAACTCAGGGAATACTGACAAGATTAGGAGTTCAAGTATCTCAAATGCAAGCTGCTTCACACATATAGTAGACTGCAATATACAATAAATTTTACTAGTTTAGGTCAAATTAGACTATCAAAGAGCACAAAAACTGTTTACAAATATCGGAAAGCGAGGGGGAAAACAAGAAATAAGTAGAAGAAGATTCCAGTATAACAGCACATGGGGGAGGAAGTAAGAAGCTCAACCTGAGTGAAATAATAAATATCTCTTGCGCAACGCTTATATTGCTTATTCCCAATCAAGCTGACCAAGCCTGTTGGAGCTCCATCTGGAAAAGGGAACAAAGTTTTCGGTTGAGTGACAAGTCTAGTCAAATAATTAGAAGAAAAAGGATTGTGGTCAAGTGGTTTCTGAGATGGGGCCATTGACTCTAAACAATCTTTGACAAAATTAGACAGATCATGCCAGTCAAAATAAAAGAAATGAGAGCATGGTGTCAGATTATGCAGCAATTTTGCTGTTTACACAACCTAATGACAACGGTCTGTGAGGCATGTGGGTACTTTCATGAAGTATAGTAAGTCATGACCAAATAAACTTGCAAGAATACCAAGGAACAAAAATTAAGCTTTAAGCTCAAAATGAGTGATCGAAAATGAATAAATGTAGATCTTTATGAAGAAGAATTCTCACCAAAGAGCATTTTCTTGACATCACTTGCTCTACGAGCAGCCTCAAGTTGTTCCTCAAAGGACCCTGGTTTTGAGACCTTACCACCACCGACTTGGCTTACAGCCGGAAAAGATTTCAGGTTTGGTTGATCATCATCGACTTCACTCTGAATATTCTGTAATGTAGTAAAAAATGTGCCACCAGGCCACAGAACCTGAAACAAAACAATGATTAGAGTCCATTAGGGAAAAAAAAAAACCATTGCATATACTTCTCCTCCTTTCAAAGGTCTATAATCTCAATAATTGCCCTTTCATAAAGGAAGTTGAACAATGCACCAAATTTAAACTCAGGACAATTCCCAAGATAAATCATAGTTTTCAATTGGAGAGACATCAGATAATAGTTGCTCTTGGATGTCAAAAATTAGTGTCCCACAGAAATAATATATCTAAAACATATAAAATTGAATCATGGCATGGACTCAATGCAAATGAAAGAAAAAAATATAAAACGAAAAGGAGCAATTGAAAGTACCTGAGAGAAATTTGTTTCACATCTCTCTAGATTACACAAAGCTATTATAACACGAAAAAAAAAAAAAAAAAAAAGAAACGGAAAAGTTCCCACCGAGCATGTTTGAAATGTATGCACTTGCCAAAACTTTTGATATCAACCAATCAAAACCCTCAGGTTAGCTCACATATGTTTGATATCAAAGTCTTAATCCACAACTTTTTGAACCTTCAGCAAAATGTCAACTCCTAATGTTTAGAATTGTGCGGACAGCTAACCACACAATTCTGCTCTCACCTCGCCGTGTTAGAGAAACCATCAAGTTTTCTTTCATAGTCTAGCATTCGAAGGGCTGAGCTATAGTACTTCACCAACGTCATAGGTTCTTGTAGTTGGCACCTGCCAGCTACGCTTAAGCTCAAACATCGTCCAGAGCATCAGCAACATTTACATAGGTAATTTAAATCATCAGTATTGGCTGCATGGAATCAGAATATAGTCCAACACACAGCTTATACAATAATACTTTCTTAGATTTCATGCATCAAATGATACCTTAAGGGATCACTATATATAGTACAACTTCAGTAATGTTTTTGCCATCTGTCCACAGAGCATGCTAACCCTTGCCTGGTTTAAACTTTAAACCAGTGTATAACTCTACAACTTTGTTTCAACAAAACATTATATTAATGGGTTGTTAAATTTGTTTCAAGAAATATACTAATGGGTTGTTGCAATTAAGCTATCCATATTTCAACTAACAGTGGATGGTTTAAAATGGAATTCAACAGAGCTTCAGCTGCCCATGTTCAGCACAAAAAATTAAGTTTAAAGTTCCCAGTTCTCCAATCTGCACACTTTGCACCTGAGGTCCAGGCAAGGAAATTCTCAGTATAATTAACACAGCCAGCCCAACACACATACAGTAAAACTATGAAGAAGAAAGGCAGAATCAGCTATTCACGACAATTAGCTTCTATGACACTTGTTTCGAGGTTATCAAGGATGATTGCATGTGTAGCTTTAATTTACATCAAGTCAAAATATTATCAATATAATTTGTTTGGTTCTTACATCTTGAAGCCACCTAATCCCTTGAGCAATAATTTCTTCTCTTCGAAGCCAAAAAATCTGCCTCAAGAGCCAGTCATCAATAGCATCTTCCATTACTAGCTGCAGTATTTGCTTTGATATCCAAAAGACCTGTCTTCTGCATCAACCAAAATAAGTACATATTAGAGACCAACCATCAATGGTTAAAAGATATATCAATCCTTGATAGTAGAGCATTATGCTTGATACAGTTGTATCACCGGTAAAAGAAAAGACAATTGCATTCAGGTTATGAGATGTGAAAGCAAGAAACCTAGATAGATGTGAAAAATTGTTCATGGACATGAAAGGAAACAACACCAAGTACAATCTGGAACTGTTTAGTAATTGTTTGGTACCACATAAAACTTCCTTAACGTTTTTATGAAGTATATAAATAACTAAAAGAAATCCAGGATGATCTGCAAAGCAAGGAATTCTACAATGAAAAAGACCTGATAAAATAATCGGAAAAGAGAAATTCAGTGTTGCTACGACCATGCTTAAGTTAATGTTTATGTTCATGGACAATGGTAAAAAGAGATTAAAGGTAATGAACTTGAAGCACCAGATGATCATTAATATTTAGAAAAGGGAAAAGCTTCTTAACAGAAAATAGCAAGTGCAGAAATGCTCGAGTTTTATGCATTAAAAAGGAGATGGTGTAACAGCAGCATAAAATAGATCTCAACAAGAAAGTAGTTTATCAGGAGAGGAATCACACGAAAGAACAGGATACTCAGAAATAAAATAACAATTGCGCCACATCTCTGTTGTTAGTACTTAGTAGTTAAGAGGACGTTGAAAAGAGAATGCTCTTAAGAACTGAATTCACTCTAAATCATGTTCAAATAAAATTTGCTATGAGAAAACTCAGTAAAATAAGTTCCTAATCTCAGCGATCCAGCTTCTGATGTGAACAAATCAACCAAACTACAGAACTCTGGTCCTTACTAAGCAACAAAGTGTTTCAAAACTGGGAGATTACAATTTATGCTATCCATGCATGTGTTTTACTGACTAACAAAACTTACAAAAAGGCTGAAGGCGTGCCAAAAATGTATTCAGATGAACTGACTAAATCAAAATGACAATTAAATCACAGTTTCTAGGCTAGCAAAACTGATTATGCATCGAAACAATATAATGAATTTGAAACAATAAATAATTGCACGATTACTTGAGAAGGGAAAATTTAGCCCACCTTAGCCAGCCTCTTCTCTTAAGCTGAAATATCTTATCCACTAGATTCAATAGAGGTACACTCACATTAGGTGGAGTCCACTGCAAGAAAATCAATTATAAACAATAAAAATCTCCAGACATAGAAAATGCAACAGGCGGTCAGAAAATTGAGCAAACAAGCTATAATCTTTGCCTTACATAAGTAAACAAAAATAACATTAAAAAGTGAAAAAAGAAGGGGATGCAAACCTATGTACACATGTAGTATTCTAGAAAAGCACTACCAAAAGAAAACTGAAAATCAGATAAAACTCAGAAGCACTAGAAACCAAATATCACTTTGTTAAATGATAGAGAAAAATAATTACAGGAATCATCATAATTGCAACAATCACACCATATATGATAAAATATTTTACAGTGGAAGTCTTTAAGGTCATCAAAGCATATTTACAGTAGTCCATATCACAACTTTCTAATGCTAGTTAATATCTATATCACATACACTATATAACATCATCTTGCGAAATTAAGATCATCTTTGACCAGTACAAAATTCCTTTATCCCAAAGAGCTTTCCACCTATAGCAAAATGATCCTTGAGGAGCATTTGGTGCACATGATGAAATCACTTGGTGGCCTCCCTTATAGTAACCATAAGATATTTATTACCAAATGATCTTGCTACCAGGTTTTCACGATTGAACTTAGCTCTAATTCTGCCATTTTTGCTTCACCATGACACACCTTTAACTGCTATTTCTGGATGTTTCATATTGTAGAACATCAATATATTTGAACATAAACTAATTCCTTTTACTAGGATTAATTTTCAGGATAAAGTCTTGAACCACATTTCAGAACTCAAATAGCAAAAACCTCCATATACCCCTAGATAAAACTGGATCAATATAATGAGATTAGCAACTTTGAGGTACTTCTCAGGGACCCATAGCGTAAAGCACTCATAAGGCAAACTGGTAATGGTGGCATGTAATATCTGCAATAAAACCCAACCCCAACCACTCTTCCCTCCTAGGGGGAGGAGAGAGAAAATCATATGATGATAGAGACAGTAACTCTCTTAGACGTTTCGTTAAAGCACTCTGCCCAATTTTAGTGATAAAGCAACAAACCAGCCAGCAGCTAGTGGCAAAGCTACCAAGAGAAACACCAAATTATTTACTATGCTAAATCAAATATGATAGGTATTTTAGGATAGACCAAGTATTAAATGAAAGCAATGACAATTAAATGCATTTTACCTCTGGTGGCATTCCAATTGGATCTTCCAAATGATCAGGGACTGATGAAGAACTGGCAGGAGGCAATCCACGCAGGCCAATTCCTTCAAATTTTGCCTCTAAGCTAAGTTTCTTCTCTGCACCTAAGTTCCTAGCCTCTTTGCCTTGTTTCATTACCCGAGGTGGAAAACACTTTGAGTTCAATTCATTGTCAGAATGCCACCCAGTTCCTTGTGCAACAGATATGACCTCCTGATGATCATGGCTTCCATCTTTATCACCTTCTTCGTTGTCGGAAAAGCTGTTTACTGTCTCAGAGGTATTTTGCCTTATGACATGTTTACTAATCTCATCTGAATTCCATGACAAGTTTCTATTGGAGATTGAGGAGGAGGCTTCATCAGTGGGAGTTGGACCAACAACTTTCCGCATCAAGCCATCTGAAACCCCTTTAAACTGACGTACAATGTCATCCACAGCATCATCAACATTTACTGTTTGATACAAAATAAAAACAGAAAATGGTTAAACGGTCAATAAAATTCATAATAAGTCATCCAAATGAAATGAAGAAACTTGGAACAAAGCTGCAGTACAATACTTCTCACCATCCATAAACAGATGGCCAGGCGGAAATTGTTAATAGAAGCTTGGGAAATCTTTTGAGGTGCCTTGTTAGCACAAATCCTAAGCAGTGAGAGACTGTGGTGGCACAAGTAGGAGTTGCTTACAATTATTTTAAAAATCGTGCCACAAGAAAAAGTTCTTTTGAAATTGTTTATGAGAGAACCTATGCATTTCTATGATTTAGTTCCTTTACCAGAAACAGTAAAAAGTAACTTCAAGGGAGATAATATGGCTAATTCAATCAAGGAGCTGCATAAAGAGATCAGACTAAAGATTGAAGAATCAAATGCCAAGTATAAGAAGTTTGCAGACCAGAGAAGACGTGCCTAAAGCTTTGAAGGAGACATGGTGATGGTTTATCAATGCAAGGAAAGATTCCCAGTAGGCATTTATTCCAAGCTAAGTAAAAGAAAGATTGGGCCTTACAAAATCATCAAGAAAATTGGAGAAAATGCTTATGAAGTCAACTTGCCAAAACACATGGGTATTGATTCTACATTCAATGTCTCGGATTTGTATCCATACTATGGCGAGGAAATGGGAAAAGTCACCAGCAACACCAAACTCGTGGGTGTGTTTCTTCCAAGGAGGAGGGAATGATGCAAGCATTAATGGCTAATTTAGAAGTAATTAATAAAGTCATGAGTCAAGTCCTAGTTCAAAGGGAAAGTTAATGAGTTAAGAGTCAATCTTGTTATGTGTCTTGGTAAAAAAAGTCTAGAAAAACTAAGAGTTGTAGAGGCATCCTAGAAAACATTAAAGACAATTGTAATCTAATACTATAAAAAAGGACATGATTTAGTGTATAAAATTAGAATTTTACAGAAGAAAATACCAATGTTTTCCAGAATTTGCCAAAGCTACTGTTCTAAGGGTTTTTCCAGATTTTCTTCCTTAAGAAATCTTGGCACCAACAGTATTTGGAGTAAAATTATCTCTAAGATTTCAGATACAGTAAACTGTACCAGTTTTCTGTTTACATCATTTTCAAAATAATAGGAAAGTTACATCATTTTTTGCAGCTGACAGAATAAAGTACACCAATTTTTTTTTCCCTTTTTTTGTTTACTATTTTGTTGGATTTGGGAGGGGGGAGCTGCTGTTAAAGAGGTGAGGTAATGAAGAAAAAAACACAAAAGTATAAACAGGTGAGGTAATGTAACAATTAACAAAAAAACCACATACCTGCCAGCGTCCTCATCACTGATGAAGATTTTCCGAAAGAATAATTCTTCAGAATTAAAAGGCTATATTAGTGATTAAATATATCTCAGTTTAACCATAGAAAATGTAGATCAAATGTGACTGTGTGACTGTATTTTAGCGAAAACCTAAGCAAAGAATTCCATGAAGATGCATACCTTTGAAGAAACACTTAAAAAATCCCACACTTCATGCTGTTCAGCAACATTAGCTTTTGACAAGAGATCCTGCATATAGGTGACTAAATTGAAACAACAGGAAAATAAAACGTACATTCCAAAGTAGTCAAGGAAGGAACTTATAGTACTTGCAGATATTTGTCAAGCTGAATACAGCGCTGATGAACAAAAGCATCCTCAGTGCTTGATGAGAAAATCCTTTTAGGAGGTAAATGCAATGTATAGTTTGGGATTTCTTTAAGATGTCGATGTAATCTTTCAAAATTTCTGTATCTGCAGGAAGACAAGAAAAAGAGTTTAGTTAAAAACCAGACCGAAAAACATTTCAGCTACAGAATGAAGCTTACAGATCTGGAAACTCCAGGAACTTTCTTATTAGCTTTATCACAATCAAAATGTAGTCGTGGTTACCCAAAAAATGCTTAAACAAGTATAGAACATGTAACGATGCAGTAATCTTGTAGATATGATATAGGCAAGTAGAAACCTTCTTTTCACAAACCAAGTTTTGTTTCCTGAACCAGTCACTGCAATTGAATAAACTGCAAAAGATTTTGACCCAAGTTTCTCAAAATAAGCTCCCATAACCTGTACACACATAGTGTCAAGAAAGCATACAAGATTCAACTATGATTTGAAGAAAACATCAACTATGATATATATTATATGTATTTCTCAACAATTTTAGATAAAGATGCTCACCCGGCACTTGAGTTTGGGACCTTGTTGCCCCTCACTGCGGAGCATTACATCTGATGCACTCTTATGCCCATATTCTTCCCTATGCTTGCCAAAAGCAGAGCTGTAAAACTCAGCAATGATGGGCCCTCCAGCATCTCCCACAAAGGCCTTTTTTGAATCAGATTGGACTTTCAAAGCAGAAGTGCTATTGGATCTCTTAAGCCCACTTTTATTTCCATCATCACCAACATTATTTGTATTGTTCAATACATTGGCATGTCCCCCATCAAAAGATGATGATTTATCAAAGTTTTGATATAACAGTGTCCTGTTTTTATTCCCGTCACTTATTTGAGCATCAAGACTTAATCCTGGTGTTAGCTGCACTATTGCTTTCTCCTCTGTCCCTGCAGATAATCCTGTCCTTTTGGTGAGCATTTCCTTCCCCATATTTGAAGTAGGTACAGCACTATTTGTTCCTGAACCATGCACTACATGTTGCTGAACTCCAGTTTTCACACTTTTCTGCTCTTTCTTCTTATAATGTCTTCCTTTCGTCCACATATTTTCAAGATTTTCAGGGGTAAGAACTTCAGTTCTTCTTTGGGTTACAGCCTCTAGCATTTGTGCCCATTCAGCAGCTCGCAGATGTGATGGCTCTTCCTGATTTGTGTTATCAGCCAAAGACATTTTTCTTTGATTACCAATTGTTGTTAAAGTCATATCAGCCCCTTGATTATATAAGGAAGAGTATTTTCTTGAGGTGGAATCTCCATTATGTACTCCCCCTGCAGACTGATCACCACCTACCTCTTTACTGCTATCATCTCTCATAGCAAGTGAAATGACTTCAATCAATTCATTGATATTCCTGGTAACAGAGAGAATTTATCAGATGGTTCGATATCCAGACAAAGTGGAAAGGCACAGAATAATTTATGCATCACCCTGGAATATTTAAAAGCAAAGCTCAAACTAACGGGTGAAGAATATAATATTTTTCAAGTACAGTAAGATTTTGTATTGACCTTCTTCCTCACTACATTAAGTCATGTGTATTGGAAATGTACAATTTCCTCAACATTGAATTACTTCAGCAACAAATGATCCATTTAAAAAATAATTCTGTTCAAGAAGTAATTCTATTCTAACACAGGCCCATGACTGGTGCAAAGAGATTTGAACTTTCATGAAGTCTTAAACTCCCCAAAATCCTTCAGAATTAGCCACTCATCCGGGGAACACAAAAAGAGAAAAAAAGGAGGAGAAACAGTTGAAAGGATACAAACAATAAATATTAAAACAAATTATTATGAAATATAATACTATTCTTATTAGATTGAAAGGATTAGTATCTTAATATTTCTCAGCCAAACTTTATGTGCAGTGCTAAAACTGTCCCATATTCACACAAAATATAGGAAAGAAACTAGAAACTATAGTTTTATATGGGAACCAATCATGAACAAACAGTTTTTCAGATAAATGAAGCTTGAAAAACAAAATATTAGCACTATAATTATCGTATAAAAAGAATCATTAATAAACTTACGAAGGACTTGCTAAATTCATAACAGGTTGCATCACCAAACAAGTTACAAGCTCTCTAGCAATTGTTCGAACAATGGGGGATTGGGCTTCTCGTGGTCTCATCACTGCAGCTAGCACTCCACTCATTATGCACTGAAGAACCTAAGAGACAACGCAAATTTTTAAGTGCAATGTAAACGTCAAAAGCCAAGATAAAAATGAAATTTCAACAGAACACCACACTCAGACCTTGTACTCACTCTCGGGAGATATCAATGCTGGATGAAGCTCCTTGGAAGCCATAAGATGGTATTTCAATCTTTCATCCCTCTCCTCAGAAGATAGCGTTCCCATAATATCAACACCTATAGCAGCTTGGTTTCTTCTGAAAAGGTCTAAGTGATCACCTATTAGATCTACTATATCCCTGAAACATAACACAGTTATCAAGTGATGTTCTTTAAGTGCCCATCTATTTTCAAACTTGATAAAGTTTAGTTGACTCGCAAAACATTATTTATTCTTTTATTGAGAAAAAATACCTAGTTAGCAAGTCAACAAGGTTTATCTCCTTGACCCTTCCTGATATTTCACCTATAGCATCCATGATAATGGTTCGCATTAGCTCTGGGGCCTCCCTATCTGGTGTAATATCCGAATACCATAAATCAACCACAAAATCCTTCAATATTTTATCAATAAACTCATTGATTGCAGCCTCCACAATAGGTGAATCGATTTTTCGCTTCCATTTTGGTGGGGTTGGTGCACTAGAAAGACGTGAATCATTCATAGACAACTGTTTCTTCTCTAACACGGACAAATAAGTTTGAGAACGCACTGCTTTAACTTTCCAGGAGATATCCACCTCTTTAGATAAAATTCTCAATGTGCAAGCAATAAGGATTGATATGGGTAGATTCATCCACATTGATGTGCTTGTATCTGCATTGAATAATTAAAAAGGAAATAAATAAATAAAAAGGCATACATTAAATTAACAAGGAAAAGAATGTGAAAGCATAACACATTAGTGATACTGAAAATAGAGCAGTTAGTAACAATATCAAAACGCTAGACCAATATTGGCAGCTACAAAATTGAACAACTTTTATTGGTTTTCCCTGATTTAACTGCTCTGAGAAACTCAGAAAATACGTAATAAAATCCAGAACCTGACTTGGGATTGTTAATTTAAGCAATGAAAAAGTAACAGTACCTAAATTGGGTATATCAACACTAAGCTGTATTCACCGAGGTTTTCCATTTTACAAAACTCTCAAAGACATCAAGAAATCACCACTATTCGCTTCCCCCCCACTCCCCACCGAGACAGAATCCAAACTCGTCTTCTCAGAAAAAAATTAAAGACCGGTCTCATCATTTCCAACAAATTCCAATTCCAAACTACCAATTACGGTCTAAATTTCCGCTAAACAATTTCTCAGCTACCAACAATGCAGGAAACCGAAAATAAATGGCGACACACTATAAATTCCAGCTAAAGCATTCAAAATCCATTATACATAAAACTCCAACTTATAAAATACGATGCCAGACCTATATACAGCGCAACGACAATTCAAAGTTCTGAAACGACGCCCCAACTGAAGCTACACACATTACTAATCAAAATTCAACAAGAGTTAACTGAATAAAGCAAACAAACACTAGTCCTCGATTATCTTACGCGACAAGAAATAGCAGATGGCGAATATCAACAAAGCCCACCATACGGTTCGTAGTTTGGCTTCCTCGATCAGATCTTGTATCGTCCCCATCGCCTTCATTCTCTCCTCAAAAGCTTAACCAAAGCAGAATTTATTAAATCTTTTAATTAATTAAACATGGATATCGCTGCAATTAATCGCAGAAAGTAAGTCCTTGTTTGGATTCTGGAGACGTGGAGTCATGTTAATTGACTTTGATTAGGAATCAATTTGTAACAAGAGAGAATCGTTAAAGAGTACCTGGAATTTGATTTCGTTTTCGTCAGCTTCT
>JAXCLQ010000010.1:8053290-8071591 GCA_035584115.1 Cedrela odorata | reverse complement strand
TTCTTTTATTTTTGTTTTATTTACTTTAATTTTCTACATTATACAGTATGTAAACGTCGTTACTCGTTACTCAGTTACCTTACACGTGTAATGTTGGAGGTATTATCTTCTCTGTTCATCTAAAAGGTTGGTCTAACATAACTGCGATTTTGACACGTAAGAATAGGCATTAAAAATAATTTATCTGAAGAGATAATAACAAATAGGTCCCTGAGTTTTGATGCAATAACAAATATAATATACTTTAATAATTTTATTCTGAATATTAGAATTATCATAATAAAATTATAATTATGTTATGTATTGAATTATAGAGGTACAATGTTTTAATGTCACGTTTTACACTAAATAAAACACGTCCATCTTGATTTTGACTAATTTTTAACTAATTTTTTTAAATTAATAACAACCACTCAATATATAATAAATAGTATTTGATCAGTCCTATTTTTTTTTTTTTTTTGCACGTGAGCCCCCACTTATACCTTGCATCAATTAAATAAGAATTTTTGCTATAAAGAAATAGCTTTGGTCCTCAAACATTTGCACCTTGCATCAATTAATAAGAATGTTTGGTATAAAGAAATGTCAGCAAATGACAAAAGCTAATAAGAATCTTTTATATAAAGAAATAGCATGGGTGACAGCGTGGTGTAATTGATGTCCAACTCAAGCGTACGATGAAATGATAAGTTGTTATGTTTGCATTAAAATAATAAATGGGCCAAGTTTTGGTCATTTCTTGGGCTTAGAAGGGCTACGTTGACGCTGTGTATTCAAATGGGCTGATGTTGGGCTCCATTGGTTGTACTATGTAACCCTCAAAATGCAATAGGTTGTTGAATGCAATGGAGAGCAATTACATGAGATAAATGGAGTGATTTATCATTGCTCAAAAGCAATATTTATCAAACACACCTTTGGATAAGTATAAAGCAAAATGCAGCATTTTGTTAATTCCACTTTCGAACCAATGTGCCTCATCATGTGGTATGCAAAATGTAAATATTAATTCATAACATAATTAATATTAAAGCTCTCTTGACCACTCAACTTGCCCTCACCATTACAATTTATTGTAGTTAGTAGTATATCTTCTTCTTGACAAAGCAAATTTAATAAGAACCAAAACAATAACAGAACAAGTTTTCATCACTTTCATTGTTTGTTAATGATGTTAAAGTCGATCCTCGTTGGCTCTTGCTCTGTTCCATCATTGGTGGAAGCAAATGATATTCATGGTACAAGAACATGTGTTTCAGAAACAACAAGATTTGCTTCTGTATTTTGCTATTCATCCAGAACCAATGCTTATAATGTTCTAAAGCTCGAGCCTTTTAGCCGAACCAAGTTCGAACGAGCTGTTAAAGAGCCGCCCTTGATTGAAAAAGCAGATAACGATATTGCGGGAGCATTATCAATACATAGTTTTGTTCAAACTGGTTCATGTAATTTAACTGCTATGGTTGCAGGTTATTAGTTGTTTTATTGTTTAGTTTTATCAATAAATGATGTATTATTTATTGATTGCTATATGGTTCTTGTATAGAGTATTGTTCAATGCTTGAAGGAGATGATTTCTATAGCCGCTGGAGAGCTTACTTTGAGCTAAAAGACCTTGAAGTAAGTTTATTTACTAATAATTATTTACTTATTGTTGATGCAGTAAAAATCTTCCTTTGGATTCTGTGCACCAACAATGATCTTTCTTCCTTAAACGTTTTTCAATCTGTAACCACAATAAAACCTTATGGGTAAAAATTGGTTGTTTGCCGAAAACCCTCCAATGCTTAAGTTAGGTTTTACTTGTAAATATTTTTAGGAGAGAGAACTAAAAGAGAAAAAAAATATATATATGCTCGAGGGTAGTGTCATCATGCGTACCTGGTAGCGATTAACCTTCTTTTATAAGCATGAGTCTCTCAAACTTGATAGAATTCTATAAAATTTGGAAATAATAATCCCAATTATATTAAGATTCCAACAATCACGGGAATTCTATTTTATAAGTATTGGCTTTTTGAAATTTCTGGGATTTTAAGCCCTTCTTGTATAGTGTGGCTACTAGGCTAAGGATTCTTATTATGGAATAATCCGGATAAAATTTGGGAAGGAAACGAATCATTCACAGATACGTAACTGTAGTGAGGTCTCGAGACTTTTTGTTTAAGACTCCTTTATCCATCTGAGATGAGCTCAGGTGTTGCATGGCTAAGACTTTTATAAGCTGTTATCAAGACCTTTATAAGCTGCGACCGAGATCTTCATAAGTTATAACTGAGACCTTTGTAGGGTGTAACTTGAGACCTTTTAATTGCCTTTGAAAAGGCTCGGTCCTCGAAGGAGCCTAAATCCTCCATGCTATTTGAAAAGTTTTCTTCAAATTGTGTTAGGTCTTAGAATGTTACTCATTTCTTTATGCAAGATCACTTTAGGTCCGCAACCTTTTAGGCCTTAATTATACTATGAACTATATACCCAACATCAAGCCCTATAGTTTTAGTAAAAAACAATTGTTTTCGACAAAAACTAAAGGTACCCATCCCAAAAGGCGTACCTGCTCGTCATACTTAAATACTTGACTTAAAGTCCATTCGTTTCTAGTAGTTGGCAAATGGTGACTGGATCTAGGGATTGTGACACTTTGGGCCCCTAGAGATCTTACTGTCCATAATGATGACCATCCCCCTTTTCATAAATGAGAGACATCTCCTCAGCTTATATTTTGACGTGGCTTCTTCCTATCCCTTAATCTGTAACCTCTATCGACGGTTGGCGATCTTTTACTCCTTTAAATACTCCACCGTTTACCTTTTTACTTCTTTTCGTCTTTACCTTTACGCCGTCATTTTTTCTTTTCAAACAACTTCAACAACATCAAGGTTTCAAATCTTTAACAATTTCTTCAAGTTCTTCATTCCAATAATTATCAACAGTAAGTCTTATTTTCTTTCCTTTATTTATTTGCAGTTGATTTTGTGGTATAATTGGTTGATTAAGGAAACTAATAGACGTTTCCTTAGGTTTAGAGACCTTTAGGCCTATCTCACTGAGTTGTTGATGATCTTGGAACGACCTTTAACCATCTATTTTTCTTCTGTGAAAAATAGAAAATGGCTTATGGGGAAAATGACTCTGGCGAGGAACAAGCTATCATCCTTGTTACTTCTCCTATCTTGGTGAGGTAAGACCTAACACAGTTTGAGGCGGCTAAATTTACCTCTATAATAATAGAATTAGATTTAGAGGTGTGCACTAAGTTGTATAGAATTTCCGAGGGAGTCTATTTTAGAGTTCCAAAGGCAAATGAGCTTCTAAGTTTCCTGCCTGAGGGTGAGAAAGCCTTTAATGAGGAATTTTTTCATGTAGGTGTTAGGCTCCTCCTCCAAAATTATTTTGCCCAAATTATTGCTTCTTTCAAGATTCCTTCATACCAACTGAACTTAAACAATTGAAGGATCCTGTTAGGTCTGTACGTTCTGTGGCGTCAGATCTCAGACTTCGCCCCCTCTCTTGAGGAAATCGAACATATGTATATACTAAAAAGGAACCCAATAAGAAGTCCAGGGTGGTTCTACCTTTAAAACCGACCTAATGAGACAAACTCTATTATTGGTAATCCCACCTTCAACAAGAACTAGAAGAAGAAGTGGTTCTTTGTTGGGGGTGACTGGAATTCCACTCTCGGTGAACCACCTACATTAGGTCTTCGTAGTTGAGAGAAGGTAAGGTTGGTGAGGTTTTTAGCGTATGACTAGAGCATTATGCTATCGGATGATGAGATAATCTCGTCTGCTCTCGTGGACTTTTGTATATTTAGGGACCAATTGGTCTTGGAAAAGGTCACTCTGCGAGGTAACTATCTTGAAATCATCTGTTCTTGCTTTCGGGCTGCAATATCTGTGTCATACCCCTTTTACATACATTTAACCTCAAATATTATTCTCACATATAATATACAATGCATCACTTTTATTACACAAACCCCACATAGTTCAATTTACAAAAGTTCTTATGCATACAAGTCTATACACATTACTTAGCTAACCTATAATTACATATATCCAAAAACTTTAAATACGCCTAATGCGTACTTGATCACCATTGTGTGCTATTATCTGAAAAATAAAATTTTTACAATAAAGAGTGAGATATAATTTCAGTAAGCAAATCATACATGTTTTTATATGTCGATACAGTACATAATATAAAGGTTTAAACAATCAAATCACTTTCAAACTTTTCCAAATCACATAGAATTTATTCATAATATAAACACATTAAAAACGGCTTAGTTAGTGTCACTTGTATTTAATATGAGACCCGACTAGATCAGAATAGCATAAGTAATGACTAAGCCATAAAAATATATTCTTATTCAAACATTTCATATTTATTTTCTAAATGCAATATCGGCATACAACAGTTAAATTCACAATTTTTAACTTTCATTTTATAAAATCATATCGGTGTACCAATATGTTAAAATCACATTTTCATCATTCAACAATCATTTCATAAAACCATACCGGCGTACTAAAAGTTAAAATCACATTTTCATCATAACATCGGATATCGCATAATTTTAAAATATAAAAAAATGCATGCACGATTTACTTACTTTCGTTCCCGCCCTCTTTGAGTGTGTTCCTATTCAATGGTATGTACCTAAAATCAAATTAGCATGATCCATTTTAATTACGCGTTAATTCTTGCCGCCACATTCCTATGACATTCACTTACCCAAACTCAACACTTTATGAATTTTCTAAAATGGACTTATTACCATATTCACTAAATTCCATCATTTCATACATACCTATACCTATACATATACAACTTTTAGAAAAATACACATTTGGCGGAATATTTTCTAATTCGTCAAATGTTGCTGTTTTTCGCTAATTTATTTTCTGACAACACCCGTATTATCAAATTTCAAACACTCCAAATTATTTCACATAAACTCGGCCTACTAAAAATTGTTGAGATTTAATTTTAATTTCACAATTATGCCATTTCAAATCCACAAGTAACAATTTATTATCCGAATTCAACAACACACACACACACACACACAAATATATATATATATATATATGTAACAATTTTCTTCTCTACCAATTTAAATTACCATAAACAGATATTATACCCTATTTATATTTAACTCTTCACTTATAATTTAATTATCCATCTCTAATTTCTTAATTTTAATTTAACATTAATAATATAACTTTATACATCCCTACTTCCTAATTACAATTTAACATTAATGACATGAATTTGTACATATCTAATTTCCTACTACAATTAACACTACTAACATGAATTTATTCATATCAAATTTTCCTACTACAATTAGACATTAAAACATGAATTTGTTCATATTTGATTTCCTACTATAATTATACCTATGACATATACATGTTCTAATTTATACAAATTTCCAACATCATATACAATTTAAAGCAATTTCCATTTCAAATCTCCTAATCATAATTTAATATGAGTAATATAAATTCTACTACAATTACCTTAACAATTCACTAAACATGCTATACCAAAATAATACTAATTTCCAATTACAATCTAGCATTAACAATTCACTAAGCTTACTACATCAAAATAATAAAATACTAATTAAAGGAAACTTGAAAACTTACCACTTTCTTCTTTTCCCTCTTATTTCCCTTTCTTTCTTCACTCTTTCTACCTTCTCTAATTTGCCTTGTACGTATCCATTCCTTTGCATTTCTCAAATTGAAAATATCAAATTTTGTTTAAGTATAATTGCTTAAAATACATGGATGACTTGAATTACTTTAATCAAATCCAATAGCCCTATTTTTTCCACCCAATTTCCATCAAATATTAAATAATTCTAATTTCTTAAAACACATAGATGACTAGGATTAATTCAACAAATCCAAGGGACCACATTTAACCACCTCATTTTTTATTAACTTAGCATTTATATTCATCCTTATCCATCTTACAAAACATGCCTAGAATTGTACCAAGTGGATGATTTAAATTAAAGCAAATGGATGGTTAGGATTGTGTAGAGAATTTTAGCCAAAAATTAATATTTTATTCATTTATTTTACTTTATTATATATATATATATATATATATAAACTTGGGCTTGGGCTTGAGTTTAAATAATTGAGTTTAGACATAACTAATTGAGCTTGGGCCTAACTAATTGGGTTTGAGCCTAACTAATTGGGTTTGGGCATGACTAATTAAATTGAGCCCAATACACACACACACACACATATATATATTTTAATCTATAATCTAAAATTTTTAAAATGACCTTGTTAACAATAAAATTTTCATTTCTACCATTCATGTCTACTACATTTTTTCAAACTTATAAAAATACCCTCATATATTTATCTTATATCATTACTTAATAATTATGAGTTTTATAAAGAAAATCACGGGTGTTACAATCTGACCTAGGTTTTATTCATTCTTACAGGTGAGTTGGCCTCCAAAAATCCTACTCAAGATCCATTTGAGGTCTTGCAAAGACTAGCTAAGGAGAAGAGAGCTGGCAAAGCTTCTATGCCTTTAAAGGCTGCCCCAAGAGGTCCAGCCAAAGTCTCAGAAGCTTTGAGGGCAATTGGTGCCTCCAGTTCGACTTGCCCCTAGGCCCCCAGCAAAGGGGTAACAATTCAAGACCTAGCACTTCCCCCTCCAGCTCCCTTTGCGGATAAGGGAAAGGGGAAGTGCAAAGCTGTAGCTGCAGCTTCCGATGAGAGATCTAAGAAGAAGAAACAGATGTTTGGCCAGGCTGACATGAAGTTGGTTGGACCGTATGAGCATCTTCTTGAGGATCTTCTTGCGAAGAAGCAAAATTTTTTTGCTTACTTGCTTCCTTGCATCAACCTGCAGGTACAAAGCATTAGCCATAAATTCACTGAGGATATTGTTAGAATCTTGGGTGAGTTGCTATTGAATTTTTAATTGAAGTGGCTAGATCGGGTAAGTCTGCTTCTTTTCAATCTTACATAATGAATTAAGCTTGTTGTAACTCGTCCCTTGATGATTTTGTATGTTGGTGGTTTTCAGCTTTTCTACTTCACCATGCTGCAGCATGATTGCCTTATGGATGATTTTTTCAAGGTGTTAGAGATCGAGAAGAAAGCCAAGAAGGCAGAGAAGAACTTGGCAATTGAGAGGACTAAGTTCGAATCCAATCTCAGAAAGTTAAATTGGGAGCGAGAAGAGCTCCAGGTTATGGTGGCCACGGTTGAATCATCTCAGACTGAGGCGAGTAGGAGGGTAGAAGCCCTAGAGTCAGAGTTGAACAGCTTGACGGAGGAGGAACAGACACACCTTTAAAGTTTTAATAAGGCGTGTGAAGAGCTTCGAGGAAGCTTGGACTCAGAGAAGAAGAGGTATTCGCTTCTGGCCAAGAAGGTTGAAGAGGATGAGGTGAACATGGGGCTCGGCTTTGTGAGCGGGTCAATGATAGCATTAACCTGACTTGTGAGATGCTCCAAGACCAATACCCAGATTTAGACTTGGGTTGGCTATACAAGGCCTTGGGCTGTCGGACTCTGCCTCTAGGTGGGGAAAATTTTGATGGGATGTTTTCTGAGGGAAATAAACTTTCCAACTTCAACATAATGTAAGAGCCTCCCACGGGGTCCGTCACAGATGCCCCCATCGAGCCGCGAACCGTAACCATTGTTGAGCCAGTGAAGGTCTCTTTTCCTGAGGTGGTCGAGATTTCTCCTACTCCAAGGGTTGTTGCTACTTTTGGAATCCCTCTTGCTAACCCTGTTGATGCTTCTACTGACCTTCCTGCTGACGCTCACGCTGCCCAGGCCACTAAAAATATAGACTAGTTTTATTATTTTTTAAAGACTTTTATACATTAATAAAAATTTCTTAGTTTGTATTATTCTTTCTTTGCTCTTTTTTCTTTATTTAATAACCGACCCCCTTTACTCCTTTTAACTATTTTTTTTTTTAACTTATAACACTTATTAATGTTGACTTAATCTTTTAGACTTTGACAATTTCATGTCTAAACTCCAAATAATCTGAAGTTGATCATTCTTCATGTATTCTGAATTTTTTGAATTAGACTTGATAAACTCTAGGGTACTCTTTCTCTTGGGCGTTCACAGGCTTCGATCTACTCTCGGATTATGTCCGAGATCTTCATTGAGTAATAAGCATCCTCGTTCCGAGGCGACTTGAGTATCCAATTTTGTTCTTTTAAGACTCGTTTAAGCTTTAGGAACGAGCCGATTGTCTAAGAATCCTCAAAATGGGAATGCAGTGTGTATGTTTGGAAATTGTGTCGTCCTCTCTTAAGTTTTGAGAAGGGATCATTTTGAGACGTCTTGAAAGTAGTCACCCGAGAACCTTTTTTACTCTTATGTGTCCTAAGACCGTACTCAAGGCTTATTCAAGCTAAGGATGCTATTACCTAGGGATAGATGAAAAGCTAACATTTGAGAACTGTGTCGCCCATAATTTATGTTTTAGGAGGAGATTACCCCAAGATGTTTTGAAATAGCTACCCGAGAACTTCTTTTACTCTTATATGTCCTGAAACCGTGTTCAAGGCTTATTCAAGTTGAGGATATTATTACCTCGTGAAAGGCGATAAGTTAATGTCTGGGAACTGTGTCACCCATGTTTGGGTTTCGGGAAGAGATTACCTCGGAACGTTTCGAGTTGAATTATCTGTAGGCCGAGTTCGAAAATGAGTAACAAAAAATAACTTTATTAATCTCTGTTGAAAAATTTGTTACAAAATTTTGATATTGGTAAGGGTAATACAATTTTAGGCATTCAGCATTCCATGACTTTCGAACTCTATTTACAGAAGAGGATTCCAAGTTATAAACTCCGGGTTTGAGAACTTGAGTGACTTTTTAGGGTCTTTCTCAGTTTGCTCCCAACATGCCTTCTCCTGGTACCTTGGTGTTCAGAGTCACTTGTCTTAGAACCTAATCCCCTTTTTGAAAAGAACAGTGCCAAATATACTTGTTGTAATACCTCGTTACCATTTGTTGATGAGTTACGTCCTTTATCATCACCCAATCCTTTTTCTCTTCCAGCGGATCTAACTCCAAGCGTAAGCTCTGGTCATTGGATGTCTCGTCATAGTTGCTGACTTGAAAAGTTGATATGTTGACCTCTATTGGAATTTTCGCCTTACACCCGAAAGTTAGACTATAAGAAGTTTCGCCTGTGGTTACCTTGGGAATGATTTGGTATGCCCAGAAGACCTTGGGAAGTTTGTTAATCCATGCACCTTTTTGCTTCTTGAGCTTCTTTTTGAGGGCCTTTTTTATGACCTTGTTGGCAGCCTCCATTTGTCCTTTGGCTTTGGGTGAGCTGGTGTTGCAAATCTGAGATCAATTGAAAAATCTGAGTAGAATTCTCTGAAGCTTGCGTTGTCAAATTGCCTTCTATTATCTGTGATCAGCACTTGAGGTATTCCAAGCTTGTAGATAATGTTGTGTTTGACGAATATTGTGACCCTTTTTTCAATGATGGTAGTTAAGGGCTCGGCTTTCACCCACTTTGTGAAGTAGTTAATAGCCACTATGGTATACTTTGTGTTAGCCTGAGCTGGGGGCAGTGGTCCAATGAGGTCGAGCCCCTACTAGGAGAATGGTTAAGGGCTTGACAACGAAGTTAACTATTCTGGAGGTTGTTTTGGGATGCAATCGTACACCTGACATTAATGACAAGTTTTATCTAATTGCGTTACATCCCGTGAGAGTGTCGGCCAATAATACCCTTGCATCAAAATCTTGTGGGTCATAGTCCGAGCTCCTCCATGTTAGCAACATAGTCCACGGTGGATTTCTTATAGAATCCGAGCTACTTCATTAGATTTTAGACATCTAAGTCGTTTGTATAGTTCTCATTCAATAATAATATACTTTGCTGACCTGTTTTTGACCTTCCTTACTTGTTCCTTGTCTCTTGAAAATTTGTCATTTTGAATGTAAGATCTTTTCTCATTGATCCAGCAATGGTGAAAATCTAACTGAGATATACAGGGTAGGTGATTATTGGCTTTCGTGCTCCTTTGTTCCAATACTTCGATCGGGACCGAGAAGAAGATATTCTCTTTAAAGGTGGAGGCTAATTTCGCTAGAATATCTGCCTTCAAGTTTTTACCCTACCCTTAGGATCTACTTAATCGTGACAGCTTTTATCGCGTTTAAAAGCTACTTGGCTGTCTCTAGGTAAGCCTGCATATTGCTTTCTCACACTTAGAACTGTCCGTCCAGTTGGCTAGCTACTAGCTAAGAGTCGCAATAATTGTCAAGACTTGTGATTTCCAAAGCCCAAGCTAATTTAATTCTTGCAATCAATGCCTCGTACTCCACCTCATTGTTAGTGACTTTAAAATCAAACTTTAGGGAATACATTACCTCAGTCACATCTGGATTTATAAGGACCACACCAGCTCCTTCCTCTTGAGTATTAGAAGCTTCATCGATGAAGAGGTTTCAGACCGGCTCTGCTTCATTTGGGACGATATGATCTTCTTGGGCAAGGGTTCTTCTATGATTTGATGGACGAGTAAGTGTTCAGACACTGATCTTTTTGCCACAAAATCCGCTAAAGCTTGACCTTTAATCATTTTCTAGGCTTATAGATGATGTCATATTCACTGAGCTCTATAGACTATTTGACCAATCGACCTGAAATATTTGGCCGATATAAGATTTGTCTTAGCGGTTGGTTTGTTAGCATTAGGGGTGTCAATATGGGACACAACACTATTATTCGATAAGAATTCGATGTAATTAAATGAATTCATATTTAAAAAAATTGATACAAATAATAATCATGTCGTATTCGTTTCTGACCTGCTTAATTCGTCTATTTGTTTAGGACACGATTAAAATGACATTATTTTGATTCGGACCAAAACGATGTCATTTTGGTCTAATATATAAATTAAAGAAAACACCTACCAAATCTAGGGTTTATTATTTTCACTCTTTCTTTACACCGTCTCTTGCATCTGCCTTTGTCCTTTACATTGTAATCGTTCTTCACTTCTTACGATAAGTTTCGCTCCTTTTTCCAATTAATAGCCTATTTATTATAGTATGTAGGTATAAATTAGTGTTGTGTTTGTTCCTGAGGAGTCAACAACAATAAATTAACTTTTAGATGAACAGTAAATCCTTAATGTCAAATGTTGCAAAATATTAAAATTGAGCCTACAATGGATTAATAGGCTTACCGTTATCTTTTAGAAACTTGTAGAACTGCGATTAGTCGTTAAAACTCAAAAATTCATAATTTGAGTTGAAACTTAATTTTCATCCTCGCTTAATCTCGTTCTATTTAACCCAAAATGAGTACCAAATCGAAGAGAATATGATAAGGAATCGTTTGGTTATGAAAATTTCAAGTTTAATCAGAAGAAAAATGAAAAATTGAAGAGAGAAGTAAGAAGAGGTATTTAGAGAGAGAAATGGGTGAGAAGGGTTGGGTTTATATAGAAAAAAGGATAAAAAGACCAAAATAACCCTGAAATCTTTGAAAAATAGGGCAAAATTTCAAGTTTTCCAGCCAACCAATAGACCGGATCAGGGAACCAGTCAACCAAATAGGGGAACTGGTCGACCGCTTCTCTTTTCTTCCTCCAACAAAGCTTCTGCCAGTTGACCGTTTCCTCGAATCAGTTGACCACTTTTTTTTTTTAATTTCTTCCCCCCAACAAGCTTTTGCTGGTCGACCGATTGCTATAGTGACATTGCTATAGTACCTGCTACAGTACTTGTTTTCTACTATTTAAAAATCTTGCAATTTGGTTCTTAAAAACTTACAATTTGGTCCATTTTTAAGATTTTAAAAAATTTACAAATAAGTCCATATTAATCATTTTATTACACCAACTAAAGTTCTTCTAAGCCTCGTTAATGTATCAAATAAATCTTACATCATGCATATGTGATAATGAATGTTAGTAAATGACTATTTTACCTCTATATTCGAAGAACAGGGTTTATAGAGTTTATTGTTTATTAAACATTTTCTTTATTTCTTTCACTGTAAGTCTGTTTTATTCTCTATTTTTTCCTTTTAGATTTGAGCATTTTTTTTAGTGAAAACTGTTTATTGGAATTTGGGTTTGGTTTCCCTTCAAATTTGAGCACTTTCACTATAAGTCTCTCTTATTCTTTGTTTTGTTGATTTTGATTTGTTGAGTTTGAAAATGAGAGATTGTAACGACAAAATGAGTTAATGGATGAGAAAGTGATTTACTATTAGCCAATAGATTAGTTAGAAGGTCAATTTAGATTTAATAAAAATAATGGAATTAAGATTAATAATAGAAATAGTTAAAATTGGTAATGTTAATTGCACCTCTCTGTTTCATGTTAAAATTGTCAAGCTGTCTGGTTTCAAGACAGTATATTAGTCGAAAACTGATAAGAATACTTTTAGATGGATTCCCTGAAGAGAAATGTTACGATTTTCACACCAGGTCTCTTCTTTTCTATTTAAAGGAGAAGTAACTAATTTGCCAGAAAAGTGCTGGGATTTGGAATCGGCTGCAACTTCAGACGAGCTGCTTCATGATGTACCAGAGACAAAGGCTACGTAAACCTACTATGACAGAAAAGCTTAGATTAGTTTGAACTCTTTTTTTTTAATCATTTTTATAAAAGAAAATATAGGTAGATTGTGCAAGATTTCACACTTGGTTATAGGCCAATGCTTTTAACTCCAAATGATTGTAGAGGTGCAATGTTCACCAAGGAACTTTTTGTCTAGCTTCTGAACTATTGACTACTTGTTTATTGAAATACCCTTTGGTCTGTCCAAGGGAATTGTAACATCGATCTAGTGGCAAGCAACAGATTGGAAACTTTTCAATGTAATTTTCATGTTCTGCTATAATATTCTATTCAAAGAAATCTTGACACTGCTTGCACCAACTTTTTGAGAAAAAAACCCCTTTTTTAACTTTTCCTTTCCACTGATGAATTGAAATTGCTTGCATTTGTTAAGTTGTGTTTTTCGTTTAGTTTGTACCATAACTTTATGCCTAAGTGGGCTATGTAGATATTTGGGTGTTTAACACTGTTTAAACATGGAACATAGAAATAGTTAACTATAACTTCAATAGTGGCATGTGTGATATATGCTTTAGACAGAATGGAATGACAAATTTGAATTATTATTGCTGACCAATGCTGGGACAGAGAGATGAAATGCTTGTGTAAAATTTCTTCTTATACATAATTAAAACAGGCAACTGCTTGTAAATTTTCTAGTTTGTTTCCAGAAGTAGGCATTTTTATTTTTGTATTGTTATTTTATCCTTTTATTTTTTGTGGTTATTATATCTAGGGTTACTTAAGGTTTTGTTTTTTACTTTCCTTGTACTTTATCTTCTGTTTTTAATCAGTGGATAGAAACATGGCACTGTCATTTCCTAAATGTTGTTTTGAGCCTATGCTTGATTATGGTTGGTAGTTTGGATCTGTTTGTACATAAATTAGAATCGTGAATATGACAAGAAAAAGAGAAAAAACGGATGTTAATTATCAAAAGATAGCTATTATTATTATTTTAGTTTATTTTTTATTATAATTTTAATCGTGTCTAAATGAATCGTGCTAAACGAATAAACGAATTTAAATGAATAAATAGATCTAAACGAATAAACAAATTTAAATGAATAATCGTGTTTAAATAAATGAATTGTATTCATATTTAAATTTTTTTATACAAATAATAAAAGAATCGTATTCGTATCGAATCGAATAATAAACGAATCGTATTCGTGTCGACACAAATCTGATTCGTTTATCCCAATTGACACCCTTAATCAGCACCACTACCTGATGAGTTTGAAAGTAAGGCCAAAGCTTTCGAACCGCTACCACCAATGCTAGTGCTAACTTTTCTAGTGGCGAATATCTAGTCTCGGTGTTTAATAATGGCTTGCTGGTGTAGTAGATAGGACAGTGAATCTTCTCGGCATCTTCTTTTACTAAGACTGAACTTATTGAATTGTCGCTTACTACAAGCTCGTGGTACAGCGTGTTTCCAGCCTTAGGCTTTGTTATATGGGGTGGCGATGCAACATATTATTTCAACTTTTGAAAACTGCGCTTACATTCTTCTGTCCATTCAATCTTTTTCCCATTTTTCATGACCTGAAAATAGGGGAAATACTTGTCGGTAGCTTTGGACAGGAGCCTATTCAATGCCACTAGTCGTCCCGTTAGACTTTGAAACTCTTTAAGATTGGATGGAGATTTTAGATTCAATATAGCTCTGATCTTTTGTGGATTAGCTTTGATGCCCCGTTCGCTGACCATATACTCCAAGAACTTTCAAGCCTGAACTCCGAAGGCACATTTCTTGGGATTCAACTTCATATTATATTTTCTCAAGTAGGAGAAGGTTTCTTCCAAATACTTTGGGTGATCTCGGGCTTTTAGGGATTTAGTGATCATGTCATCCACTTATACTTCCATGGTCTCTCCAATTAATGGCTTGAAAACCCAATTGACTAGCCTTTGGAAGGTGGCTTCAGCGTTTTTTTAATCCAAAAAGCATCACCTTATAGCAGTACAATCTCTGATCGATAATAAAGGCTATTTTCTCCTAGTCTAGCTTGTGTATTATAATATGATTGTATCTCCAGAATGCGTCCATGAAACTTAACAGTTTATGACCAGTTGTTGAGTCTACTAATTGATCGATCCGAGAAAGCGAAAAACTGTCTTTAAGACAAGCTTTGTTCAAATTTGTGAAATCTCCCAGTTTGTCCACCTCGGCATATACCGCTTCTCTCATCTCTATGTTGAATGGTCTCATTTTTTACTTCATTGGTTTGTATTGAAGATCAATAGCGAGTCGATGAGAAATTACTCGTGGGTTGATGCCGGGCATGTCTTCGTGAGAATATGCAAACATGTTTATGTGTTGTCTAAGGGTATCCTTAAGTTTTGCCTTAAGCTCTCTAAGGAGTTGAGCACCAACCTTGACCATCTTCTGAGGTGATTCCTGGTCTAGAATGACAAACACAAGCTCTTCTGCCGGCTCTAAGGCCAATGGTCTTTCATCCTGATCGAATTTATTGGTGATTAGAACTTCCCACGAGTTTTTGCCATCTACTTTTAAAACTTTTCCCCATGGGCATTTCGATAGGTAGTATGAACTTTTAAAAGAAATCGCGAAGCACGATTGAGCTTATTTTTTATTTTCTTTGATAATTCCGATCCCCTTTCCTGCTTAGAATTTTAATTTCAAATAATGTACACTCTCTACTGCCTTCACGGTTCTGAGGAAAGGTCTGCCAAGAATCATGGTGTAGGGTATTTTGAGGTCGACTACTTAGAGCTCCACCATTATAGTTTTCTGGTACGGTATTTCTCCCATGTTGATGGGTAGCTGGACTATTCCCAGAGGGTAAACACATGAATCTCCGAAACCATGGAGAGCGGTCTTGGCAGGCTTGAGTCTCAGATTCTTGATTCCTAAGTAATCTAAAGTTTCCTTGAAGATAATATCAGCCGAGCTTTTTGTGTCCATCAAGATTCGACTGACCTGAGCCGTTCCTACTGTTAAAGTTATCACCAGTGTATCATTATGCGGGTAATGAACCTCCATTTCATCCTCATCTGTGAACAAGATGAGCACTGAGGCGATTCTTTGTTTCTTCTCTGCTCATACATTCATAATGTAAATATCTGATAGGGTATTCGGTAGTGAAAATCTCGATTAGTTTTTTCTTAATCTGTTCCAATTTTCAACCAACTTTGCTCTTCTTGAGATCACTATAGTCTGCTCTTCTTGTCTCTTTTCATGTTCGATCTCTTGATCCGAGGCTTTGGATCTATCTTTATTCCTGGCTACTAAGTCTCGCAAGTAATTATTTCGGATTAGTATTTCTACCTAGCTTCTGAAATTAAATCATTCATCTGTCAGGTGTTCAACGCTTTGGTGGAACTCACAAAACTTATTTTTGGCTTCTCCTACCAGTCTGGCCCTCAGGGGGCGGGGTTTCACTAATATGGTTCATTGCTTTTTAATTTCATGCTAGATTTGTGAGAGTGGGGCTTTCAGGGGAGTGAAAACACGATCCCCTTGTACATGAGCTACTCTCTTTGTGTCATTTCTCCTTGGCGGGCTATATTGTCTCGGAGGAAACTCGTCTTTTCCTCCCGATGCTCTATTTTGGACCTAATCACGTTTGCTCTTTCTGTCAAAATCATAAAAATTTCTTTTATCGTCACGTTTTCTTCTCAGGTAGACTTTGGGATTTTGTGTCCCACCGAGAAGTTATAGTTCAAAAGTTTTTTCTTCTCTCATCTTGAGAGCGATCTGGTCTTTAATTTCTATGTCATTTAACAATTTTCTCCGAGCCATTTCGTAAGTGGTAATAGATGGTTTTCGCACAGCATACCATCCTTGATCTACCTATAAGCCTTTCCTGAGACATTTCAAAGCCAAGGAATGGTGATAAGCCTTCAGCTCCATCACCTCATCGTGGTATCTTTTGATGAAGCTCCTGAGGCTCTCGCCTTCTCCCTGCTTCATGAGCAGCAGCGAACTTAGAGTTTTAAGGTTAACAGTAGCCCCTCTGAACTTATCCTCAAATACTCCATACAGCCATCCAAAACTATCAATGCTGCCCAGAGTCAAACTAGTGAACCGCTTTCTTACTTGCCCTTCTTGGGTTAGCGGGAACAAACGACATATATGGGATTTGTCTAACCCTTGGATTAACATCATCTCCCTAAACAAATCCATATGTAGGGAGGGATCGGTTTTCCCTGTGAAGGGGTTTATTTGTGGCATCTTGAATTTCCTAGGGAGAACGAGGTCTAATATCTTTTGAGTAAACTGGGACTTAGAATAAAATCCTATCCTTGGTGCAGACTTGTTTCCCCTTTGTCTTTCCCTTTTCTTCTAGTCCTCTAACTCCTCGATCAGTTTTCGAACACGGGCTGCAAGATTCTCAACCCGATCACTATCTTTC
The DNA here is from genome assembly GCA_035584115.1 of Cedrela odorata. Taxonomy (NCBI): domain Eukaryota; kingdom Viridiplantae; phylum Streptophyta; class Magnoliopsida; order Sapindales; family Meliaceae; genus Cedrela; species Cedrela odorata. The sequence goes on along the minus strand of JAXCLQ010000010.1, from coordinate 8,054,580 downwards.
CTAGGTCTTCTCCTTCGAGACGGACTCCGTATCGAGCCTTCCATTTACCTTTTTTGATCGAGAAATGCCCTCATATCCTCATCATCAGAGCTGCTACCCGATTACATTTTACGAATAATCACCGAATTATTTAGCAAATATTCAAATACTGGTGCAGGTTTTTTGTGGGGATGACTAGAAATCTTCCCTGTCTCTCTTTTTTTTTTTTTTTTAAAGTGGTAAACTTCCTCTTGGTAGCGTTCTGTTGATGCTCAGTTCCACGGTTCACAGCGTGCCCAGCACCCAGCATACAGCTTTCAACAGCTTTCGCTGGTTTGGGTGTCTCTATCGTTGGGGAATCGGTTTAGAGTATCTTCTTCACTCTTGTTACCTTTTTTACTAAAGCTCATATCTGTCTGTCTTTCTCCGCTTGCTGTTTTTCATTCTCAGCCAACCTCTTGGCCAACCAAGTAATTTTCACTGTCTTTTGATGAGGGTGGAGTTGGTGCGGTAACAAACCTCTAAATCATGATTCGCATCTCCAAATGGCGGTGGCTGATCGCCAATATCTTGATTGACAGCCGTATTCTCCGTAGGAGCATTGTCATGAGGATTTTCCCTCGTTGTTGCCTTGTTTCTAGTTACGTATGTTCTTGAAGTGGCTATGTCTTTCCTTTCTTACAGTGGTTTTTGACTTTTTGTCAGATCCCTATAGTTGGTGCCAGATGTTAATGCAGTAAAAATCCTCCTTTGAATTCTGTGCACCTGTAACTATCTTCTTCTTCTTTCTTAGGACGTTTTCTAACCTGCAACCATAATAAAACCTTATGGATAAAAGCGGGTTGTTCGACGAAAACTCTCTGATACTTAAGTCAGGGTTTTACTTGTGAATATTTTTGGGAGAGAGAATTAAAGAAGAAAAAGAATATATGTATGCTCTAGGGTAGTTTCATCATGCGTACCTAGTAGCCATTAACCTCTTTTTATAAGTTTGAGTTTCTCAAACTTGGTAAAATTCTATAAAATCTGAAAATAATAATCCTAGTTTTATTTAGATTCCAAGAATTACGGAAATTCTATTTTGTAAGTATTGACTTTCTGGAATTTGCGGAAGTTTGAACCCTTTTTATAGAGTATGTCTACTAGGTTAAAGATTCTTATTATGGAATTTGGGAAGGAAACAAATTATTTACAGATAGGTAATTGTAGTGAGGTCTCGGGAGTCTTTGTTTGAAACTTTTTTATCCATCTGAGATGAGCTTAGGTGTTGCATGTCTGAAATCTTCATAAACTATTGCCGAGACCTTTATA
>JAXCLQ010000010.1:8032376-8048017 GCA_035584115.1 Cedrela odorata | reverse complement strand
ACAAATATTGCTAATAAATTGAATCTCTGGTTCTCTCTTTTTCTCTCTCTAGGCTTGAACATTCTATTCAACAAGGTGGCTTACCGGCTGGTTCTGTTGTGCCATCCTTCATAGAGGTTTGCATGACCCTTAACATCTTGTAAAATAATGTTTCCTGATTTCTAATTTTCATCACTATGTTACAGACCGGAAAATCATTTACATCAAAGGGAATGCAAGTGCTTGAATTTGTTGGCAAGGAGACTATGGATCTACTGATCACCGAGACTGGTATTGTAGTTGAAAAGAATCCTAAAGCTACTGAACAAGAAGGTGATGAGGATCAGTTATATGAGGAAGTGACATTTGATCGATGCTTCTACATATATGGTGGTCCAGAACAATTGGAGGTCACCTTCTTATCTTTGTTGTTGAAATTTGATTGATGAAATATAAAAACTTCTAATATCATTGAACTATATTATTCTCAGGAATTGGAGGCTTTGTCCAATCATTATGCACTGTTATTTAACAGAAGAAAAGCAAAATTGTCATTAGAACAGAAGTCTGTATATGATGGAAAGCTTAAACAGGTTCAGCAAATTTTTAGCTTGAGTACTGAAGTGGATGGGAATGTGGTAGAGTCAGATAAAGGAAAGAAAGTTGAGAGTGGAACTGAGGGAAGTGATGATGAAATGAAAAATTTACATGACCTAAGTGTCAGCAAGGCTGCTGATATGGCCGCTGGGTAATATACTTTAGCACAAAAGACTTCCTTTGTTTAGAAAATTTTCCTATGTACGGCAACAACTCTTTGCATGGATGTGATGATTCTATGGCTTTTATGTGGGCTTTTCATCAGTATCACATCAAGCTCCCACCATCAAATTTTGAGATTTATAGTAAAGTTGATGTTATGTCTATCCACTGTTAATTGTAACTTCCTATCATTCACTCATTTCATTTATTTTTTTTCTTTTTGAAATGGTAGATGTTGTACTAACAAAAGGGCTTTGTTGTTTTGCTCAAGACTGTTCTATTACTTTAGGTGATACTGCACTGCTGGGTTCTTTCATTTAATTGCTTAATGATATTAGCACGCTAATCTTAGTGAGAATTCACTGTGATTTTGGATAATGGATGATATTCATCAGTCAGCAGTTGGAATATGATTGTTTTTCTGTACTTCAGGCCCCCTTACAATGTGCTGTAGTTAATAATTTCCTGATATTTTACAGGTTCACAAGTGCCTTGGCTGGACTGACTGTTAATGATATAATACAAAGGACTGCTGGCAGACTAGAATCTCTTCACTCAGAAGGGGTTCATGTATGGAAATAATTTGGATTTATTGGGAGCAATTTAATCAATTCTTTTTTCTACATGGAGATTGATTTTATCAGGTGATAATGAGAATATGATATATTGATGCATGTCTATGCAGAGAATCTCCGAAATGTGCTGTTTTGCGGTGTCTCAAATGCTTATGCTTGGTAAATCCATTATATCAAATACTAACAAGGTTCAGGATGAAGATGCTGATGGTGACATGTTGAATATTGACTGGCCTGAGGATTCTGTTGAAAAAGCTAAGATAATCAGAGCAAAGGCACAATCAATGACAGGATATTTGGAAGCAGTTTCCTACAGTTTTATCACAGGTCGGTTGTTTAGCTCTAAATCTTTTGTGGATTTGTTCATTTTGAAGTCATCCTGATTAAGTGAACATATTTAACTGAAATGATAAATCTGGCCTTGCAATATATTGTCATTATTGGTACAATAGTGGTAAGAGGTTTGACTTTTGAGCACTGAATTGAAAAGCCTTTCATTTCCAACCACTTAATAAATCAAGTCTATATGTGGTTCTGTTATTCTGTTTGCTAAATGTGGTAAACTGACTGCTACATTATTTTTTGTTATATTTGAAATTGTCTAAACTTTGGAAGTCACCAAGCATGGCCTTGTTCAAAATTGTGTAGAGAACACTGAAAAGGTGTATATAATGTGGTGCCTTCACGGTACAGCAATTGTAGCATTTATTTGCTGATGACTAAAGATTTGTTTATTAAAGCTAGTGAATATGCTATATATGGGTATGCTTTGCATTTGATGTATTATGGTAATGCAAACTTTAGAGATGCAAGAATATATTTCAATTTTCTTTCTTTTATTGGTGTTATTCTAGGCTTTAGATCTTTTTTCTTTTAAAATTTTTCTTATTAGAAAGCAAACTGCTTTTGTCTTTAGATATCCCCCTTAAATGTCAAAATCTAAGATTTTTTTTTTCTTATCGTTAATTTTTCTTGGGATAGGGAAGGTTAACTCAGAGTTTTGAGTCCTAATATCTTGTGTAGGAATATCTGATGTAGCTGAAGCTTATCAAGCAGCCATGAAGGGTGCCACTGCCAATTCCCATGAAGTTCCACCACAAACATCAGTTCAGGAAAAAGTCAATACCTTCTCCAAACTTCTCTGTGCTGATCAGACGACCGCAATGGGCAAAATCCAGGATGGGCTGCAATACTTGTCTTATCTAGTCCTTTCAACTTCCATGCCCGTTGCTTAATGACTCAGATACACTCAACTATTTTGTGCTCTATTGTCTCACTTCAATTCTATTTGTATATAGTAGCATTTAGTGGAGTTGGTTCCTTTTGTTAAAAAAAGGTTTATGGTATGCAACTGAAATTAAAGATAGCTGAAAGATTTTTCTTCAATGGGTCTCGTAATATTTTATCTGGGAATGGCAGACCCGGTTGTTGAACATTTTATGTTTCTCCATCAAAGTTCAGTCTAATAAGAACAATGCAACAAATGTTTTGTGATGGATGATCATTTGAGAGGATGGATGGTGCATTCATTTACTAGTTTCGCTGTGTTTTGCTTTTATAGTTTGATTCCTTTAACCAGTGTTTGTCCAATTTGTTTGGATGACATGTCTTCTGAAATCAGAACATTTGAGAGGAGATAAGGAATGTTGCCCCGGCCAATGAGATAACAGATAAGGGATGGTGAAAAATAATAGGATTAATATAAATTATTAACTTACTTTACACGCGTCAGGTTTTGTATTGCTGAAAAATAAAAAAAAATTGTTTTTAGGATTTAAATAAAATATCCACGACGTAAGTTAAATAAGTACAAAATAACTTATTCTCTTGGAAATTTTGCACGGACTGTCATCTACTCTTGGACGAGGAGGACGACATGTCTTCTCTGAACAAACTTCAGAAAGAAACTGAAGAGATAGTCCATGGTTGTCCTTTTCCCTCTTCCTCACCAACTCGATAAAATTTCTTACCTATCTTTCTCAAGACTTTGTCCCATTAACAGTAAGAAGTAACAAGTGGACGAAATCTCAACCACCACTTTCGACCATTGATAAATTAACAAAAAATTGTTGTATAACTTTGCAATGCCAACCAACTTTTATTTTTTCTCATTTTGAAACTGTCTATGTTCATTGTTTCTTAAGATTATAGAACTACTTTGGTTGGTTTCTTGCTCAGAAGAAAAGAAAAGAAAAAAAAAAACATATTCATACACCCACTTAACAGAAACACAAACACTTGAGGCTTCAATCATGGGAGGAGTTGATCCAGCCTTCATCCAACCTGCTGAGTTCAGACCAAAACTCCAAGTCATTACAGAATCAGATGATGAAATCCCAGTTATCGATCTCTCTATGGACCCCAAAGAACTTGTCTTGGAGGTTGGTCGTGCATGCCAGAATTGGGGATTTTTCCAAGTAATCAATCATGAGGTACCACTGGAATTAAGGGCAAGGATTGAAAAGGCAGCAAAAGAATTCTTTGATCTACCAATGGAAGAGAAGAAGAAGGTGAAGAGGGATGAAGTGCATCCTATGGGATATCATGACTGTGAGCATACCAAGAATGTTAGGGACTGGAAGGAAGTGTTTGATTTTTGGTTGCAGGATCCAACTTTCCTCCCAGCTTCCCATGAGCCTGATGATAAACAACTCAGGAGGTTGACCAACCAGTGGCCTGAATACCCTCCTGGATTTAGGTAATTAATGTTAATTACGTTTAGATTTCTTGGTAATTTCATTTATTGAACTTAATGAGAACTATAACTTGAGATTGATTTTGTAATTTGGCACTGTTTATGCTTAAGAAGAAAAAGATTATGTCACAGTAGTAGCTTTGCTTAAATTTTCCCCTGCTGTTTATTAACTTACCTTTTGGCTAAAGTTCAATTTATCTATTGATTTGTATTATCAAATCAACCGTGTTGGACAGGGAGGCATGTGAGGAATATGGTCGGGAGGCGGAAAAACTGGCTTTCAAACTATTGGAACTTATCTCCCTCAGCTTAGGCTTGCCGGCTGATAAGATTCATGGCTATTTTAAAGAACAAACCACCTTTCTGCGGTTCAATTACTATCCTCCTTGCCCTAATCCTGAGCTAGCTCTAGGCGTTGGTCCACACAAAGATGGGGGTGCCTTAACTGTTCTTGCTCAAGACGATGTTGGTGGACTTCAAGTGAGGAGGAAATCAGATGGAGAGTGGATTCCTGTTAAATCAATCCCAGAAGCCTATATTATTAACATTGGTGATGCCACTCAGGTACTTTGTATTATCTTATTGCTGTTGTTGCTAATATTCACATCAAATGATGGTATTCGCTGGCATGTAAAGATTTAGGCTAGTTTGAGAATTGTATGTTTCTGCAGGTTTGGAGCAATGATAGATATGAGAGTCCTGATCACAGGGTGGTGGTGAACACTAAAAAGGAGAGGTTTTCTATTCCATTCTTCTTCTTCCCTGCCCACCATGCCATGTTGAAGCCCTGCGACGAGCTTGTAAATGAGCAGAATCCTGCCAAGTACAGGGAATTCAACTGGGGCAAGTATGTTGCTGCTAGAAATCGCAGTGATTACAAGAAACAAGATGTGGAAAACATACAGATTCGTCATTTCAAGGTGGTGCAGTGATTATGATGGAGCAAATTGATTAGAAATTATGAACTGCTTTTAGTTCCGTCTTTGTCATGCATGATGTATTAGCAAATAAGACAAGACATATGCTGGAACTTAAATATTATTGTTTGGCTATTGCCTACAAGTTTGGTTTGTGGGTATTGATATGATATCAGACCAAAATGAAAGCTTGTTTGGTAGGTATTCTAGAAAGAACTGGATATGGCCTTCAGCATAGACATATTTTGAGAATTTAATATGTATAATTAATATATCATAATTAATACACAGGTTAAATACAATAATAATTATTCAATCATAATATTGTTGTGAAATTAGTAATTAGATTAAACAAGCCGGGTTGGTTGGCTGGCTGGGTGTCTTAATTGGTGTACACGTCATAGATATTTGTTAGTCGATGACAACATGGTGATGGATTAGTAACGGAGAATTTGGATCTTTCAATCGTACCATTGATGCAGTTCATATTTAATAAATAAAATAAGAAAGTGTCAAGAACAGTATGTGTGATGGGTTGGGTCCATAAAGATTCTGTCTCCCTATCTCAGCGTCAATCTTACGCTACTGCTATTTCTTTTTGATTTGATAATTCGCTGCCAAATTCATCCATCTTGTTGCGCTTGCCTTGCCAGTGTTGCGATGTTAATCATTGAATTGATAAAAAAAGTATTTGGTGAAATAGTTTTCGGTAAGCTCATTTCTTTACATGCTTCACATGCTCACATCACATTTTAATCGGGCATCCCTTTTGCTATAGCTTCATTTTCTTTTAAATAATGTAAAAAATAATAATAAAATAAAATCAATTGTCAAATTAAATATGAGTAATTTGTGTATGGAATGAGTTCAATTGTTAATTTTATTGTTGATACTTATATATATTCTTGGTAATTTCGATTATTATACTGTGCTTATATTTGTGTTGTGTCAACTCGAATTAGACCGGTCAATATTAGTGTTCAAAATTAAAAATTATAACTTAATACGATTATTAAATTATTAAATTGATTATAATTATGTGATTCGTTTAATATATATATATATATGTATATATTTATATATATAATATTATATTTTAATAATACTTATCATATTATATACTCAAATATTAATCAATTTTATTCTAAATATAATTAAATATATTTGAAACGTGATAAATATAATTAAAAATTTTAAAATATAAATAAATATTAAATAAATTTATTAAATTATAAATGAGTTAGTATATTATAATTATTCAAACAGTTAATTGTATCATAAATAGATTTATGTGTCAAAAATTTTAAAGTTGAACTCGATACTATTATTAATCGTATTGTATTGTGTTTACATATTTAATAATTGTGTCATTTTATACCAGTTCGAATTTACAAATTTATGTTAGTTCATATTAATTTAGTAGATCGTGTTAAAAATTATCAGCCTTAATTATATAAAACATTAAAATATTATTGTTTGGCTCTTGCCTACAAGTTTGGTTTTCGGGTCTTGATACGATATCATATCAAAATGAAGCTTGTTTGGTAGCTATTCAAGAAAGAATTGGCTATTGCTTTGAGCATAAAAAATTAGGCATATTCTAAGAATATGCTTAAGAATCTATAATTGTCAATGTATATATTTACAGGAACAAGATAAAAATCCTTTAATTTTATATATTTTTTTACACTAATTTTTTTTAAAATTAAATTTAATACGTATAATTAATACATAATAATTAGTACATACGTAAAATACAATCACAATTATTCAATCGAAATTAATATAATAATATATAAATACTGTAAAAAATTATATAAAAAATAAAAACTCTTAATTCCAATCCATATTTATAATATAATATAAAGTCTGTTTATAACTTTATAAGCAAGCTTCTTAAACAAGTTGGTATTGTTTTATTCATGAATTCGTGTCAATTGTTATTAGAACTAACACAACCAAATTAGTAGTGATGCAGCCTAATATAAAACTTTTAATACCTTTGATGGACATGATTTACAAAGTCATTTGATTAAAAATGACGGGCTACATAAACTACAGTTGAGAAATATGATAAATTACAAATGAACTAACTGAAAATACAAAATTTAATGTGTGTATATTAATATACAAGCACCCTTCTATCGAATTTTAACATTTTTAATAAGATTACTCAATAAAATTATATCATTTTTTCATTATTTTGTCACTTTATTTACAAATTATTAGATCAACGTATAAATGATGCCGTACGTGAGTATAATCTAAACACTTATTTGTATTTTAAACTAATCAAGTATTTTATATTTTTATTAGCCGGTCGTATTGAGACCATCCAACCTCATGCTGGCTTCCTTACTTCAACGAAATTTCCTGACAGTGAGAGGAACCCCTCGGCTTACTGGCAACAACCACGTCTATAATTTCATTGCAGGTGTATGGTCATAATACTTTTCAAAGTTTGGAATTTTCGGTGCATATAAAAGCGTTGCAACGGATATTTTTGATCATACAGTTCCCCTTATCCAACTTCAATCAAATATTGTTTAGATTTTTTATTTGCTAACAGAAATGGCTTTCCTTCAAGTTGTGCTTGAGAATCTGAACTCACTAATCCTAAAGGAGCTTGGATTGCTTCATGGTGTTGAAAAAGAAATGGAGAATCTTTCAAGCACACTCTCAACTATCCAAGCTGTGCTTGAAGATGCCGAAGACAAGCAACTCAAAGACAAATCATTACAGAATTGGCTGCGCAAACTTAAAGATGCAGCTTACGAGCTGGACGATATATTGGACGATTGCAAAACAGAAGCCGCCCTATCAATCAATAAGGTACATGTTTCTTCTCTTGCCTGCTTTCGTCCAAATGTCTTTTTTTTTTCATCACAAGATTGGCTATAGAATGAAAGATACAATAGAGAAGTTGGATAAAATTGCTGAAGAACGAATGAAATTTCATCTGCGAGAGACAGTTTCAGCGGGGCGAGTTGAGGTCGTGGAAAGTCGCGAAACTAGCTCAGTTGTAACTCAACCTGAGGTTTATGGAAGAGAAGAATATCAGGAAAAAGTTTTTGAATGTCTGGTGAAGGAAGTTGCCGATTTTGATGATGTTTCCATTTATCCTGTAGTTGGTATGGGGGCCCGGTGAAAGACAACACTTGCTCAATTGGTCTTCAATGATGACAGGATCAAGAGGCATTTTCAATTGACGATTTGGGTGTTTGTTTCTAATGATTTCAACGTGAAAAGAGTGATAACTTCAATTATAGAATCTGTTGGCGGAAATGTTTGTGAAGCCTCAAGCTTAGATCTTTTGCAGAGACGGCTGCAAGATCTGCTGAAGGGGAAAAGGTATTTGCTTGTTTTAGATGATGTATGGAATGAAGATCTGGAGAAGTGGGATCAGTTAAAATTTACGCTGAATTGTGGATCAAAAGGGTCTTCAATTTTTCTCACCACCCGTCTCGCGAAAGTTGCAACCATTGTGGCAACACTCCCAATGCATCATTTGCCTGGTTTATCAGAAGATGATTGCTGGTCATTGTTCAAGCAACGAGCATTTGGAGATAATACGGAACAGCCTCTGAACATTTTAGCAATCGCCAAGGAAATTGTGGGGAGGTGTAAGGGTGTTCCACTGGCGGCGAAGACTTTAGGCGGCCTAATGCGCTTTAAAAGCAGTGAAAATGAGTGGCTTCATGTTAAAGACGGTGAACTTTGGCATTTACCACAAGAGGAAAATTCCATCTTGCCTGCCCTACGATTGAGCTACTCCAATTTACCTGTAAAATTAAGACAGTGTTTTCCTTATTGTGCTGTATTTCCTAAAAATTTTGTAATTAGGAAGGAATATTTGATTCATCTTTGGATGGCTAATGGTTTTATTCGGTCCAATGGAACATTGGAAGCCGAAGATGTTGGTAATGAGATATTGAATGAATTATACTGGAGATATCTTATCCATGACAAGAGGCCTCCTTTAAGGAACAGTTCAAATTACAAGATGCATGACCTAGTGCACGATCTTGCCCAATCTGTTGTGGAAGATGAATGTCGTACCATAGAGGCTGAAAGACCAATTGATCATTTATCAAGACGAACCCGCCATGTCAGAAGCACTGCTGGCACTCAAGACAACCTGTACATAAAGACAAATGAATGCACCACCAGAGAGAATACACAGCAGTCACAGCACAGCATAACAACCTCCTCAATATCAAAATGATTCGCTGTCCATCATTGTCCTTTTTATTCTCCTTGTCGTGTTTTGTTTCTTCTCTTTCCTCTGTAAACAAAGCTGTATATATAATCTTCATTTCCTTTCCTTCTGTAGCTAAGAAAAAAAATAGTGCAACGCACTCTGTAAAAGGAGAAATCACTCAAGATTAATAAAATCATTTTCTTTTCTAAGTTTTAACTTGGTATCAGAGCTAAGTTGAGGTTGAAAATTATGGCGCCTTCCAGCCAACAATTAGGAAACTCTTCACTAGTCAACCCAGCCAATCTAAACTTCACTAACAACAATCAAGGTGCATTCTCTTTTCCAAACATAATCAAACTCACAAAAGCTAATTTCTTGCTTTGGAAATCAAAACAACTTAAACAGAGCCTCCCAACATGGTAGAGGTAGAGGAATCAAGTCCCAAACCACAATGTCAAATCTGCCTCAAAGTCACATGGCCTCAGATTTCTGGCATAGATTTAACAAAGATTTTGTACCTCAACACGGAAAGCAAGAAAACAAAGCTGCTTACATTGCAACTCCAGAAACTGTGGCTAATCCATCTTGGTACATGGATAGTGGAGCAATTAACCATGTAACCAATACCTTGAACAACCTTCCATCAACTAAGAATACAAAGGTGATGAGAAACTTGCAGTAGGTAATAGACACAATCTCTTAATCTCTCACATTGGCTGCATAAAACTTCACACTCCACGTACACAAGAACCTATTATGCTAAACAAAGTGTTATATGTGCTTGAAATCACCAAAAACCTTATCAGTATTTCTCAATTGTTAACTGACAACAATGTTTCTGTTGAATTTCACAAAAACTCTTGTGTTGTGAAGGATTTGAAGAAAGGGAAAGTAATGCTACAAGGAGTGGGTAAGAAGGGTTTATATCAGCTGCTGAAATGTGCTACTCTCAGTGTCAAACATCCAAAAACCAATAACTTAAAGTCCTCTTTTAGATCTGTTAATATCCTGTCAAAAATCTCTAATCATGCAGAGTCAACACATGATCTGAAAACTCAAAAAAATGCTTAATTTGTGGCACCAAAGATTGGGCCATCCTAATATAAAAGTTTTTAGAAAAATCATTGTCAATTGTACTGATCTTAATCAAAAGAAAACTTCAACTAATTCCTTATTTTTCTGCTCTACTTGTCAATATGGGAAAATGCATAAAATGTCATTCAAAGCCTCTGAAACTAAGACTAAAGACCCTTGGAACTGGTACACACAGACCTTTAGGGTCCAGCACCAGTACCTTCCATCAGTGGCTATAGATATTACATAGCCTTTGTTGATGACCTTACAAGATACACCTGAATTTATACACTTACCTACAAATCTGACACAGCTGCAGTATTCAAGCAATTCAAAACACTTATTAAAAATCTTTTTGATCTCAAAATTAAGGCCTTGCAGTGTGACATGGGAGGTGAATTCAAAGTTCTTGAAAAATTTTTGAGTGAACAAGAAGTAAACCTTATATATGCTTGTCCTCACACACATCACCAGAATGGAAATTGAAAGGAAGCATCGACACTTTATAGAAACTGGACTCACTCTATTAGCACACTCAAACATGCCTTTAAGATTCTGGTAGAAAGCTTTCTTTACCGCCACTTACTTCATCAATAGACTTCCCACTTCAATTCTTCAAAACAAATCTCCCTATGAAATGTTGCATGGCCTGAAACTTGATTTGAAATTCTTGAAAGTTTTCTGCTGTGAATGTTATCCATTTCTCAAACTTTATAACAGACACAAATTCCAATTTCACACTTCTAAATGTGTCTTTATTGGATATAATCCTCTCTACAAAGGCTACCTTTGCATGCGTCCTTCAAAGAGAATTTACATAGCTAGGAATGTCATATTCAATGAAAAATCCTTTCCTTTCCATTATGATCCTAGCTTTGTGTCAGTCATCCCTCAGAAAACCAATGACATTGTAAACTCTGTGTTGCCCTATTATATATTTTCTAACTGGTTTGCAGATGCACACAAAGTCACAGTAGTAGCTAATAACAATACTTAATTAGCCAACTCTGTAGCAGAACATTCTTCTTCTTCTTCTTCTTCAAAACAACAGACAAATCAAAACATTTCTTCTTCTGCTCAATCTCAAACTTCAGTCTCAGCACCCTTTGTATCTCAGCCACACACTTCCCAACTAGCAGAACACATTGTGTTTTAGGAACTAAGACCACATCACCTTATGTAAACAAGATAGAAATCAGGTATCTTCAAACCTAAAACATATGTGACATAAAACTACCATTCATAGCAAGAAAAAATTCCTTTAAATACAGAGAAAGCACTAGGTAATCCAAGGTGGAAAGCTGCAATGCAGGAAGAATACAATGCTTTAGTTCAGAATCAGACTTGGAACCTTGAACCAACTCAGTAAAACAAAAAAGATTGTTGGAACTAAATGGATTTTTAAAATCAAATACAATTCGGATAGAAGTGTACAAAAATATAAGGCAAAGCTAGTTGCTAAGGGGTTTCTTTAGACTCCTAGAATTGACTTCACCGAAACTTACAGCCTTGTGGTGAAATCTTTGACAATCAAGATCATCATGAGCATTGTAGTTCACAAAAGTTGGGTTTTGAGACAGATTGACATCAATAATGCTTTCTTGAATGGAGACCTTACTTAGACTATGTACATCAGCTAACTTGTTGGATTTGAGAACTCAAAACATCCTCAACATATTTGTAAGTTGAACAAAGCCCTTTATGGACTTAAACAAGCTCACAGAGCTTGGTTCGACAAGTTAAAAGCTACCTTGTTGCACTGGAACTTCATCAATTCAAGGTATGATACATCACTCTTCTACAGGTTCAACAATAACGAGATTACATTGTTTTTGATTTATATGGATGATATAATTGTCATCGGAAGTAGTGAAAATGAAATTGATAATCTTATCAAAGCTCTTGACAGAAGTTTTGCATTGAAAGACCTAGGTAACTTACATTTCTTTCTTGGTTTCGAAATTACAAGAACTGCTGATTCTCTTTTCATGAGTCAGAGTAAGTACATAACTGACTTGCTAATCAAAACAAACATGCTAAAGTCCAAAGGAAATCCTACACCTATGGCATCAGGATTGAAACTCAGCAAGATAGATGGTAGACCCTTCAACAACAAAACTCTTTACAAGTTTGTGATAAGATCCTTGTAATATGCCACTCTCTTAAGACCTAAACTGTCATTTGCAGTAAATAAACTCAACCAATTTATGAGTGATCCACTTGATACGCACTAGAAAGCTTGCAATAAGGTTTTGAGGTACTTAAAAGAAACAATTAACTTTGGTTTAAAATCTAGTAAAGGTGAGAACTTGGATCTTTGTGGTTTTGCTGATGCTAATTGGACTGGAGAGTGTGATGACAGAAGATCCACAAGTGCATACTGCATTTTTCTCGGTAAAAACCTCATTTCCTGAAACTCTAAAAAGCAAAATGTGGTGGCAAGATCAAGTGCAGAGTCTGAATATAGAGCTCTAGCACTTGCTTGTTCAGAAATCAGTTGAATAAGATCTCTGCTGAGTGAACTTAATTTCAGTGTCAAAGCTCACTTTATGCTTTGGACAGACAACTTAAGTGCTGCAGCTTTAGCTGCCAATCCAGTTTATCATGCTAGAACAAAGCATATCAAAGTTGACGTGCATTTCATAAGAGATAAAATCTTAATCAAAGAAATAGTCATTCATCATGTACCTACTGAAAGTTAGATAGCAGACATTCACACCAAACCTCTTGGACAAGAAAAGTTTGAAAGTTTCAGATGCAAGCTTAATGTTGAATTGAAGAACTTAAGCTTGAATGGGAGAGTTATATCTGAAGCCCATTTTACTTAGCATGAGTCTAACATTTTATTCCTATCTCATCAGCCCAAGGTCTTTCTCTAGAATTTCAGAAGCATTGCTGGCACTCAAAACAACCTGGACATGAAGACAAATGAATGCACCACCAGAGAGAATACGCAGTAGTCACAGCACAGCATAACAACCTCCTTAGTGTCAAAATGATTCACTGTCCATCATTATCCTTTTTATTCTCCTTGTCGTGTTTTGTTTCTTCTCTTTCTTCTGTAAAGAAAACTGTATATATAATCTTCATTTCCTTTCCTTCTGTAGCTAAGAAAAGAAATAGTGCAACGCACTTTGTAAACGGAGAAATCACTCAAGATTAATAAAATCATTTTCTTCTCCAAGTTTTAACTCTCGAATTCAGTAGTGCTAGATTAATGAAGTTGTCACCTTCCATGGGAAATTTAAAGCATTTGAGATATTTGGATCTTTCTAAGACCTGTATAAAATTTATTCCGAAATCACTATGTAGCTTGTGGACTTTGCAGATTCTGAAATTGGAATTTTGCCGTGTTCCCCTGCAATACCAGATCACACGAGACGCCTAAAAAATCTTCGTCATCTTTTCTTGGATGGTTGTTATTCATTAACCTCCATGCCTCCTAAACTTAGGCAGATGACTACCTTAAAGACTCTTAATTTTTTCATTGTGGGCAGAAGGAGAGGTTATCGCCTTGCTGAATTGCAGGGCTTAAATCTCAGAGGAGAACTACGTATCAAGCACCTCGAAAGAGTTGGAAATCCGATGGATGCAGCAGAAGCCAATCTTGGTGGAAAACCAAACCTCCGTCAACTTTCTTTATCTTGGAAAAGAGATGGGAAATCTGATTTTCAAGGAAATATTGAAATGGTACTTCAAGCCCTTGAGCCTCACTCGAATCTCGAAATACTGAACATATCAGGATACAAAGGTATTCATTTCCCTCTTTGGGTGAGTAAGTCCAGTTCTTAATGAAGTATTTTCAATGTGGCTCTCAAACTTTGACAACTGCTTACAATTACCTCCCTTAGGGAAGCTACCGTCTCTAAAATATCTCCAATTTAGTAAGTGAAATGAAATATGTGAAGTACGTTGACAACCATTTCCACGGCGAAGGTGTAAAAGGATTCCAATCTTTGCAAGAACTCACAATCTACAGATTACCAAGTTTGGAAAAGCTTCCAATAGAACTAGCAACACAGATACTCCCTTGTCTTACTAGCATAGTCATTTCCAAATGTCCTAAATTGGCTTTGCCCATCACTAAGGGAGTCGAGTGTACTGTCATGCAGCGAGGTGTTGCTGAGTTCAATCTAAACCTAAATAACCTTACTTCTCTTTCAATACAGGATAATGACGAGGTTATGTCATTCCCATATTCGCTTCTCGAAAACCTATCTAGTGTTCGATCGTTTATTATTCGGGGTTTCACCAAACTTCAGTCTCTTCGTGAGCAGGGCTGCGATGCCTGATTATTTAAAATTAATAGGACGGATTGGTAAAGTTAATAATTTAAAATATAATATAATTATGTTGTCTAATATTATATTATATTTAATATATAATTTAATATTTTATATATAATTTATTATTAAAATTATTAAAAATTAAATTAAATAATTAATTATTTAAAATAAAATAATATTATAATTTTTAAATAAATATTTTAAAATATTAATTTAAAATATTTATAAATTATTTTTTAATTTTAAATATTTATATTATATTATCTTAATAATTCTTGTTAAATAAATTTTTTTAATACGTGTGTTTAAGATAATTTGTGTGGCCCAGATTGATTTATAATTAAATAAAATAATTGTACCTACCTCATATCCCATATTCCAAACAGGGGAAAAAGGGAAACACTTGTACGTTGAAGAGTTGAAGTCTAGAGTATTCTATCCATCAATAACAAAATGTCCACGTCGCCAATATATATCCCAATGAAAAAAGTTATTTTGATTGGTTATGAATCAATTAATCATAGGATTTTCAAGTTATTTTAATCCCTCGTTAGGAAAATTTGTATAAAAACCCTTATTAATTTTAATAATAATATATATAATTTTAATTATATATAAATTAACCCTGATAACACATATTATTATTTTCATTTGAACAATTAAAAAATCAATATGTCTAATATGATAAAATTATTTTAAAATTTTTAACCAAAATAAAATATTAATAATTTATTAAAAAAATAAACAAACAGGTGCCATTAGATTATTTTACAACATGTCACAAGTAATCAAAATTAAACAGTTAATAAAAATAAAATATTTTTATTTTTATTGAGAAAATTTAAATAATATATAAATTAAGATAATTTTACAACTTGTTAGTTATATAGTTGGTATCAAACATATATTTTCAATATTTTTTTTGTGGAATAATTGATTTAAGATTATTTCGTTATAATAAACTAATACAAAATATAAGTCTTGTTTGT
Organism: Cedrela odorata; assembly: GCA_035584115.1. Lineage (NCBI taxonomy): Eukaryota > Viridiplantae > Streptophyta > Magnoliopsida > Sapindales > Meliaceae > Cedrela > Cedrela odorata. The sequence continues at coordinate 8,032,542 of JAXCLQ010000010.1, read as the reverse complement.
TATATTAATACATATTATTTATTTGAAACGTGATATGTTGTTATTTATAACAAGTAACAATACAATAGTTTTTTTGAGATCCACAAAGGAAATTATTGATATTAAATCCTCAAAATATTTAGAGATTTTTGAGTTACATGAAGTAATTAGAGAATGTATATAATTA
>JAXCLQ010000010.1:7976562-8001794 GCA_035584115.1 Cedrela odorata | reverse complement strand
CCTCACACTTAGTGTGTTCTTCTTCTAGGTGTTTAGCGCCTATAATACACGCATGTACATATATATATATATATATAGTGTTATGAATTTTGAAATTCTAATAACATATTATTCATGCATGAAATGCAAATATTGTGGTCGTCATGTCTAAATTTCCTTAGCTTAACACATTTAACTTTGCGAGGCTTTCTAACGAGGGCCATTTAACCTATTACCAACAATAGAATTCCATGACCGTGAATATTTCAAAGTTCTTATTTTGTTTAAGGCGACTGTCTCTATTATCAAAAATGTTTAAAATGTGTGTGTGTATATATATATATATATATATATATATTGTAAATAACCACTTATTGCAATTCAACACAATCCTCATTTTCAACAAATACCAATACAATTACTCCAATTACAATTCAACACATATTTATATAACATTAAATACTTCCTATTAGTGCAGATTAACACAAACTTCATTTCCTACGTGATTTAAAATGAAATTTTAGATGAACAGTAACCCACACTTTTCAATGTACTCAAAATCTAAAATTTATGCTTGTATTGAGTTATTTGACTTGTCGGTAACTTGTTCAAATCCGTAACAATTTCAATTTGTCACTTAAATGCAACAACCTTAATTTTTCCTCGAAACCCATTTTTCTTTTTCGCTTATTTTTCGTATTTTCTAGCTCAAATTTAGTATCAATGTGTAGAGGAATGAATGAGGAGTTGATTGGTAGCAGATATTTGACGATAAATCGGAGAAATTTGGAGAAACCGAAGAGAGAAGTGAGAGAGGTATTTTAGAGAGGAAAAGAGAGTTTTAGAGTATTTGTAGAGAGAGAAATGTAAAAATAAGAGAGAGAGGTTGTGTTTATATAAATAAAAGGATAAAAAGACCAAAATACCCTTGAAAAACCTTAAAAATTTTCAAAAAAAACCTATTTTCAAGGTAAACCGATCGACCGCTTGCTCATTCTCGGTCGACCACTTCCCTTAACCGGTCGACTGCTTGCTCCTTTTCCCTTGGATCAACTAGTGCCGGTCGATCGCTTCCCTGAACCAGTCGACCGGATGAACAATAACTACTTCATTGCGTTATAGTACATGCTACAGTCCATGTTTGAGAAACTTGTGATTTGGTCCCTTTTTAGATAATGTGTCAATTAAATTTTGAATCATGCACATGTGATGATAAATATCACAAAATGATAATTTTACCCCTATGTTCGATGAACAGGGTTTACAGAGACACTACCAGGAGAAAATACACTACCGTAGAGAAGGGAAAAGGGAAGATTTCTGGCTATCCCTTCAAAGAGCCTCAAGGCAATGATGATGTCGATAGACTCCATGACGAGTCGCTGCAGATATTTGAATATTTACTTGACGATTCGACGATGATTCTTAAAAAAGGATTGGGTCATGGTCCCTGCCAGGAGGATATGAGAGTATTTTTAGATAAAAAATGGCTAAGGGAAGGCTTTGTACAAAACCCGTCTTGAAGGAGGAGATCTAGGGAAGATAGCGATCTAGTTGAGAACTTAGAGGTCTGTATTCGAAAGTTGGTTAAGGAGTTGAAAGACCAGAAGAAAAGGAAGAGGCAAAGAAGGGGCAATGCTTCACTAATTATGGGTTTATACTCAAAGTCTTATTTTTTCTGAAAAATACTAGACCTCGTTCTTCCTCGAAAATTCAAGATGCCCTAAATCAACCCTTTCACAGGCAAGACCGACCCATCGCTGCACATAGATCTATTTAGTGAGATGATGTTAATTCAGGGGTTAGACGAGTCTTAGATATGTCATCTATTTCTATTAATTTTGGAGGGACAAGCGAGAAAGTGGTTCACCACTCTGAAACTTGGCAGCATCAGTAGTTTTGCACAGTTGTACACAGTCTTTGATGATGAATTTAGAGACGCTACCATCAACCTCAAGACTTCGAGTTCACTGCTGCTCAGGAAGTAAGGAGATAATGAAAGCCTCAGGAGCTTCGTCAAAAAATATCGTCATGAAGTGATGGAATTAGAGGCTTATCATCATTCCTTAGCTTTGGAAGGTCTTAAGAAGAGTCTGCGAGTGGACCGAGGATGATACGCAATGAGGAAGCCCTCTGTTACCACCTATGAAACAGCTAAAAAGAAGCTGTTGAATGAGATCGAGATTGAAGATCAAATCACTCTCAAGATGAGGGAAGAAAAAATCTTCTAACCACAATCTCTCGAATAGGCTTGAAATCCCAGAACTTATTCGAGAAGAAGACGCGATGATAAGAGAAGCTTCCGCGATCTTAATAGAAAGAGTAGAAAAGGTTAAGGTTAGAACAAGACAATAGAAAGAAGAGACAATTTTCATTCGAAAAGATATCGCTCACCTGCGAGAGACGACACAAAGGGAGTAGCTTATGTTGAAGGAAATCAAGCTTTCATTACTCTGAAAGCCTCGCTCTCATAGGTTTGGAAAAAGATTACAAGACGAGGAATTGTTCTAGTAGAACCTCATTCACTGAGGTCCAAACCAGAGGGAGAAGCCAAGAATAAGTTTTATGAGTTCCACTAAAGTGCTGGATATTTGACGAACGAGTGTTTTAACCTTAGAAGTCAGGTAAAAATATTGATTTGGAATAATTATTTACAAGACTTGATAGCTAGAGAGGGGGATAAAGCTAAAGTCTCGGATTAGAAAATTATGCGTGGATCGAGACAAGAAAAAAAAACTATGGTGGTTTCAGGTAGAGCAACATTAGTTGAAAATTCAAATAGATCTAGAAAGAATTACTCTAGATACTCTTTACTTGACACCTCGTTGGGTATCTATATCATGAACGTTCGAGCTGAGACGAAACAAAAACTCGCCTCGGTTCCCATTATGCTCACGAATGAAGATGAAGTGGAAAGTGCATTACTCACATGATGATGCTTTAGTAATATTATCTTTAAAGAAACTTTAGATTATTTGGGAATCGAAGATCTGAGACTCCGGCCTGCTGAGACCGCTCTTTATAAATTTGGAGAATCGTATATTTACCTCTTGGGAATAGTGTAACTACCCATCGCCATAGGAGAACGACCTTACCAGAAGACTACAATGGTGGAGTTCCAAGTGATCGACCTTAAAATGTCTTACACTATTATTCTTGGGAGACCTTTTCTCATAACTACGAAAGTAGTAGAGAGCATACATTACCTGAAGTTGAAATTCCGAGCAGGAGAAGGGATCGAAATTGTTAAGGGAAACCAAAATAAAGCTTAGTCATGTTTTGCTATTTCTTCTAAAGGCTTATACTGCCTATCGAAACGCTCGTAGAGAAAGGTCTTAGAAGTAAATAAAGGTAATTTGCGGGATAATCTGATTACGAAATTTTCGAGCAAGATAACAAATCGTCAATTTTAGAACCGGCAGGAGAGCTTAAGTCTGACATTTTAAATCAGGAGTTACCTCAGAGAACGGTTAAAATTGGTGCCCAACTTTCAGAAAAACTGAAGTCCGGACTTATGGACATCTTGAAAAAATACGTGGATGTGTTTGCATGGTCTCATGAAGACATGCTGCATCTCGACCCGCGAGTAATCTCTCACCAACTCTTTATTGATCCCTAATATAAATCAGTTAAGCAGAAAAAAAGATCATTCAATGAAGAAAGAAGAGAAGCAATACATGCTGAGGTCGTTAAGCTATTGAAAGCATAATTCATTAGGGAAGTGCACTACCCAGAGTGGGTATCAAACGTGGTAATAGTCAAGAAGGCTGCTGGAAAGTGGAGAAGTGTATGGACTTCACAGATTTGAATATAGCTTGTCCTAAAGACAATTTTCTCCTTCTTTGGATAAATCAATTGGTAGATTTAACAGTTGGCCATGAACTATTAAGCTTTACGGATGTGTTCTTGGGATATAATTAAATTAAAATGTATGAGTCAGACCAGGAGAAGACAACGTTTGTCACCGACTAGGGATTATACTACTATATAGTAATGCTCTTCTAGTTGAAAAATGCTAGAACTACCTTCCAAAAGTTAGTAAAAAAGGTCTTTAAACCACTAATAGGCGAGACTATGGAGGTATATGTGGACAATAAGATTACCAAGTTTCTAAAGACCCAAGACCACCCCAAGCATTTAAAAGAAACTTTCTCCTACTTAAGTAAGTACAAAATAAAGTTAAATCCTGAGAAGTGTGCATACGAAGTTTAGGATGGGAAGTTCCTTGGATATATGGTTAGTGAATGGGGTATCGAAGCTAATCTATAGAAGATCAAGGCCATATTGGATCTAAAGTCCCCATCTAGCCTCAAAAAGCTCTAGAGTTTGACAAGATGACTAACAGTATTGAGCAGATTCCTATCCAAAGCTATAGACAGGTGTTTCCATTTCCTTCAGATCATGAAGAAAGGGAAAAAGATTAAATGGACGGAGGAATGTGAGCGCAGCTTTTAGGAGCTGAAGCAGTATCTTGCGTCTCCACCTCATCTGACAAGACCCAAGATTGAAGACATGCTATACCTACACCTTGCGGTTGGTGATCATTCGGTAAGCTCAGTCTTGGTGAAAGAAGATGCTGAAAAAATTCACCGCCCCATCTATTACACTAGTAAGGCATTACTAGACATCGAGACGAGATACTTACCTCTAGAGAAGTTAGCGTTAGCGTTGGTGGTGGCAGCCCAAAAGTTCAGACCTTGTTTCCAAGCTCATTAGTTATGGTGTTAACAAACCAACCGCTAAGACAGATCCTGTATTGGCTAAACCTCTCAGGTCGGTTGATCAAATGGTCTATTGAGCTGAGTGAGTACGATATCACTTACAAGCCCAGAAAAGTGATCAAATGGACATTTACCGTAAGCTCGTGTAAACATGAAGTATGCTGTAGTAGCTATCAATTATTTCACAAAGTGGGTAGAAGCCGAACCCTTGGCGGTTATTACAACAAAAAGGGTTACGTCGTTTGTCAAGCACAACATCATCTACAGGTTTAGAATACCTCAAGTGTTGATCACAAATAATGAAACACAATTTGACAAGGCAAACTTTAGGGAGTTCTGCTCAGATTTTGCAATTGACCTCAGATTTGTAACTCCAGCTCACCCTAAAGCCAATAGATAAGTGAAGCCAGCCAATAAGGTCACCAAAAAGGCTATTAAAAAGAAGCTCAAGGAGCATAAAAGTTCTTGGATTGACAAACTTCCTGAGATTCTTTGAGCGTATCGAGTCACACCTAAGGTCGACACAGGGGAAACTCCTTATAGCCTAGCTTTTAGATGTGAGACGGTGATTCCAATAGAAGTCAGCATCCCAACTTTTCGGGTTAACAATTATGACGAGAAGTCCAATGATGAGAGCTTACGTTTGGAATTAGACCTGTTGGAAGAAAAAAGAAAAATGACTGTGAAAAAAGTCACAGCTAACCAATAAAGGGGTAGCGAGATATTATAACCAGAAGATTCGACACTGCTCTTTTCAGATAAGAGATTGGGTCTTGAGGCAAGTTACCCTGAACACCAAGGTTCTGGGAGTGGGAGTTCTAGATGTAAAGTGGGAAGAACCTTACAAAGTCACTCAAGTCCTTAGACCCAGACTTTATAAATTGGAATCCCCCAATAAAAACCAAGTCCGAAAGCCTTGGTATGCCGAACGTTTGAAGTTGTATTACCCTTAAAAGCATCAGAAATTTTGTAGCAAATTCTTTTAGCAGTTAATAAAATTATTTTTTTATTTTTCACTTTTGAAGTCAGCCAATAGATAGAGCTTCAACTTATGATCAACAAGCATCTCGGGGTAATATCTTTCCGAAGCCTAGATATAGGTGACATGGATCCTAGACGTTCAACTTTTTACTTTCCTAGAGGTAATATTATTCTCAGCTCAACGAGCCCTGAGCACGATCTCAGAGAGTATGAGCACAAGAGATTCTCGGATGGTCTCATCAAGCATCTTGGGGTAATCTCCTCCCGAAGCCTAGACATAGGTGACACTGTTTTTAGGTGTTCAACTTTCTACTTTTTCCTAGTTAATATTATTATCAGCTCAATGAGCCCTGACCATGATCTCAAAGAGTATGAGCACAAGAGGTTCTCAAATGGTCTCATCAAACGTTTTGGGGTAATCTCCTCTCGAAGCCCAGATATAGGTGACATGGTTCCCAAAAGTTCAGCTTTTTACTTTTCCCGAGGTAATATTATCCTCAGCTCAATGAGCCCTAAGCACGATCTCAAAGAATATGAGCACAAGAGATTCTCGGATGGTCTCATTAAACGTCTTCAAGTAATCTCCCCCCGAAGCCCAAACATGAGTGACACGGTTTTCAAGCGTTCAACTTTCTACTTTTCTTTAAGTAATATTATCCTCAGCTCAACGAGCCCTGAGCACGATCTCAAAGAGTATGTGCACAAGAGGTTCTCGGATGGTCTCATCAAGTGTCTTAGGGTAATCTCCTCCCGAAGCCCAAACATAGGTGACACGGTTCCCAGGTGTTCAACTTTCTACTTTTCCCTAGTTAATATTATCCTTAGCTCAATGAGCCTTGACCACGATCTCAAAGAGTATGAGCACAAGAGGTTCTCAGATGGTCTCATCAAACATCTTGGGGTAATCTTCTCTCGAAACCCAAACATAGGTGACATGGTTCCCAGACGTTCAGCTTTTTACTTTTCCCAAGGTAATATTATCCTCAGCTCAATAAGCCCTAAGCACGATCTCAGAGAGTATAAGCATAAGAGATTCTCGGATAATCTCATCAAACGTCTTGGGGTAACCTCCCCCAGAAGCCTAAACATGAGTGACACGGTTTCTAAGCGTTCAACTTTCTACTTTTTTCGAGGTAATATTATCCTTAGCTCAACGAGCCCTGAGCACGATCTTAAAGAGTATGAGCACAAGAGGTTCTCGGATGGTCTCATTAAACGTCTCAGGGTAATCTCTTCCCGAAGCCCAGACATGGGTGACACGGTCCCCAGACGTTCAGCTTTCTACTTTCCCCAAGGTAATATTATCCTATGCTCGAACGAGCCCTATTATCCTCTACTTGAACGAGCCCTGAGCACGATCTGAGAGAGTATAAGCACAAGTGGTTTTTGGATGGTTTTGTCAAACGTCTCAGGCAATTTCCTCCCGAAGCCCAAACATGGGTGATATAGTTCCTAGATGTTGGCTTGTTATTCACTTCTAGGAGATATAGTTCCCAACCCGTATAGGCCTTAAGTTTGGATTAGAAAATGATCAATCAAAAAAGTTATCAAGTGACTAATGTGATTATACTTTAAGTAAAAAGAGCGCAGTCATACCACATGGGATGAGGGAAGTTAATACGTGAAGAGTGAACAGTTTAGGATATCGTTATGACAAGTTAATGTTAGCAGGTAATTCAAGTTCGTAAGATAAGCAAAGATTGCATGGATTTACTTAGTGAAAGTAAAGAGGAGTATTCAGAGGAAAGAGAATATCAGAAGTCTTGAAAGGAAATTTCATTAATTAAAGTATTACATAAAAAAAGAGAGTTAAAACTAAACTTTTACAATGGGATCAGTTGGAGGAGTCGCCGGGTCTGTTGAAGGAGTCATTAGGTCAGCAAGAAGAGTCTCGGGATTAACTATAGGAAGAGAATGAGCCTCTATCTCTTCAGCTGGAAAGACTTTCATGGGGGCATTCGCAGCAGAGGGCTCAGTAAAGAGGTCAGTAGCAGACTCCGTGAAGGGTACGTATTTAGTCTTTAGATTAGGATAGCCTTCCCTTTCAAGAAATACCCCATCAGAGTCTTCTCCCTTTTGCACTAGAGCCTGACGCCTTAAGGCATCTTACAGCCAACCCAGGTTGAGGTCAGGATATTAGCTTTGGAGCGTCTCACAAGTCAGGACAGTGCTATCATTGACCCGTTCACGAAGCTGAGCCTCCATCTCCGCCTCGTCGTCCTCGACCTTTTTAGCCAGAAGTGCAAATCTTTTCTTCTCGGCATCCAAGCTCGATTGTAGCTCTTCACACGCCTTATTTAAGTTCTGAAGATGCGCCTCTCCCTCCTCCCTTAGGTTGTCCAGCTCGGAATTTAAGGCTTCTGCCATTCTATTCGCCTCGGACTGAGACGACTTAGACATAACCACTCTTATTTGGAGCTTCTCCCGCTCCCGATTCACTATGCCAAGGTCAGATTCATACTTGCTTCTTACGGAACCCAAGTCTTTCTCCACCTTCTTGGCCTTTGATGCTCGAAAGTAATCTTCAGTAAGAGCACCGTGTTGCAGAATGGTAGAGTCAAAGAGCTAAAAAAGCACTAATAATTAGTGAAGTACAAGATATAAACATTTATCGTTTCTCAGCACGAAGAGGGAGTACCTCCCCGACCCAGCCACTTTAGCTGAAAATTCAGCAACGATTTCTCTGAGAGCCCAGCGATATCCTTAGAGAATTTATTGTTAATGCTTTGCACTTGGAGGTTAATGCAAGAGAGGAAATGCTCGAAAAACCTCTGTTTCTCTTCGGGAAGATCCTCTGGAAGGAGTTCCCACGTCCCAATCGACTCATTGCTGGTCTAGCCAAATATCTCTTTCTTCTTCTTGGCCCTTTCCTCAAAAGCCTCGGCCACAGCCTTGCGCTTGCCCTTATCAGTAGGAGGAGCTGAAGGTGGAGGTGCTAAATCTCGAATCACTACCCTTTTGGAAGGGATCTTAAGGCGAGCAAAGTTAGAGGAGCCAGCCGCAGTTAAGGCTCTCGAGTTCTTAGCCGGACCTTTCTGGGCGGCCTTTGGGGGTTGGAGAGCCTTTTTTCCTATTTTTCCTTTAGCAAGCCTCTGTAGGACTTGAAAGGGATCTGAAGCTTGGTCTCTGGAAGTTATTTCACTTGCAAATGCAAACAAAACTACAGTTAGTTACTGCAACCTCAACATTAAGGATGAGTTACTTTGAGATTACCTCGAAGAGTGGCATTTTTTTTAGACTAATTGATGTCTGGATACATAGAAATCTACGAGATTCAAACTAAGTAGTTCGTCTTTCGAGAGTAAAAGGCTCTGGTCAGAAGTTAATGACCTAGCTAGTTTTATCCTTTCATTGTTAGAAGGAGCTAATGTTGGCTTGCCACTCTAGAAGACTGCTTCACCAAAGGGTCTGGGTACATGAAAATATGGGGTTGGATTCCAATTACCTCCAACAAAAAACTATTTTTTCTTCCAGGTTTTGTTGGAGGTAGGGTAGCTAGTAACCATTTTTTCTTTCAAGTTTTGTTGGAGGTAGGGTAGCCAGTAATGGAGTTATTCTCCCTAACTCGGTTCTGAAGGTAAAACCACCCAAGACTGCTTATGGGAATTGTTTTCTATATAAACATGTACTCAATCTCCTTAAGAGAAAGATCAAAATCTGAGATCTGATGCCATACGACATATAGACCAGATATGATTCTCTAACTGTTAAGGTTTAATTGGTAGGGAAGCAGTCCAAAGGAAGCGAAGATTTGGGTAAAGTATGGTAGAATAGGTAATCTAACACCGACATAGAAAAATTCCTCGTTGAAGGCTATCTCGCTCTCTGAAGGGTAACTTGAAAGCTCGTTGCTTCAGAGACCCTAAGATAAACCCCCTTAAGGATTCTGTATAGCCTAGTGTATATTTTTAAGTCTGTTTTCATTATGGTAGAGGTAAATCTGTCTGCCTCGAAACATGCTAGGTCTCGCCTCGCCAGGGTTAGGGAGTTAATTGGAATGATGACTTGTTTCTCAACAGAGTTGTTTCCTCCAGAAGTCATTTTCTGTTGTTACATAAGGAAAATGAGGAGTTAGAAGGCCGTTCTAAGATCTTCAATAACTCAATAGGGTTAACCTAAAAGTCTATAAATCTAAGAAGATGTTTACCAAGTTCTCTAATCGATCAAATATACCATAAAATCAACTGCAAAAGAGTGAAAAGAGAAGAGAAGAAACTTACTGTTGAGAATTGAAGAACTTGAAGTTGTTTGAAGCTCAAAATTGAGTTGTTGCTGCTATTTTGTTGTTAAAATCATTTGTAAAGGAAAATTGATGGCGTAAAGGTAAATAAAGAGGTAAAAAGGTAAAAGGTGGGGTATTTAAGGGAGAAGAAGAACCCCAATCGCTGATACCCATTACAGATCAAGGGATGAGCTGTTGCCACTTTAAAGGAGAAGTTGAGAGGATGCGTCTTATTAAGGAAAAGGGGGTAGCCATTATTAAGGGTAGTTAGATATCTCAGAGTTAGAGTCCGAAACATTGAGATCCTAATAACCGGTCATCATTTGCCACGTTGCGAAAACTAGTGGACTTCCAACTGAGCATTTAATTATGATAAGTAGGCTCGTTTCTTAAGAACTGTCACCTTCAATTTTAATCAAAGAATAATTATTTTTGACTAAAACTAGGGGGCTTGATGTTGGGTATAATCCAGTATACGTAAGGCTTGAGAGATTAAAGGCTTAAGAAGGGTTCATAAATAAGTGTTCTGAGGCCAACTTAAAGGTTTCGACAATAAGGGACGCCGAGAAGATCAGGAGTAGTATCGGCTACAGTTGACCAAGGTCTCGGCCAGACCACGGCTCATGAAGGTCTCAACTATAGTTTATAATAGTCTCAGCTGCAAGGGTCCCAGCTATAGCTCACAAGGGTCTCGACTACAACTTACAATGGTCTCAGCTGCAAGGGTCTCGACCATAACTCACAAGGATCTTGGCCACACCTTATAAAGTTCTTGGACATATATTACCAGGGCATATCTTAGGGGAATAAACGATCTCTAAACGAAGATTTCCAAGACCTCGTTACAATTACGTATTAGTGAAAGATTTGTCTCTTTCTTATATATTATCGGATTATTCTATAATAAGGATTCTTGCCAAGTTAAGCTTCTTATATAATAAGAATCCTAATGATACGATGCCACCAAATTCAGAAGCCGATGCTTAATCTATGGAATCTTCGTGATCCTTGTACAGTAGGATTTTAGTTTCCAAATTTTATAATATCCTACTATATTAAGGAGATGATAACATTTATAAAAGGAGATCAATTATAAATAGATACGTCTACTGAAATTTTGGCAAAAAATACTATAATTCATCTTTAACCTTTTCTCCTATAAATACTCATAAATAAAACCCTGACTTAAGTATCGGAGAGTTTTTGCCGGACAACCGGCTTTTACCCCCATAGTTTTCAATTGTGGTTGCAAGTAATACGAGTTCGTATTTGAAAAAATAGAAAACTATTGCTGGTGCATGGAATCCACAAAAGAAAGTTTTGTTGCATTAACAATATCATAAGCTTTGTTAAGCGATACATATATTAATTACAGGAGTAATTAGACTTAGGGTTTTTTTTTTTTTGACAAATTGCCTATTTATTAAGCCTGTACTTATTTATAATTAGAGGTAGAAATAAAACTTTATCTCAGTCAAAATATTAATTTTTGGACTAAATTACCCTTGTTCAATATTTAACTTAGAACTTTTATCAAACAATCTCGACGTTTGACAAAAATTATTAATCAAATGTTGAGAATTTTGACATTTGATAGAAATTCTTGCCAAATGTCGAAATTCTCAACATTTAATAGAAATTCTTGCCAAATGTCGAAAATCTTGACATTTGAAATGTCGAGATTCTTGATATTTGGCAAAAATTTCTATCAAATGTCAAGATTTTTTACATTTGATAGATAATTTTAACTGAACATCGAGATTTTCGACGTTTCATAAAGGTTGTAAGTCAATTATTATACAAAGGGTAATTTAGTCCAAAAGTTAATATTTTGGTTGAAATTAAATTTTATTTTTACTTTTTACTATAAATAAGAATGGACTTATAAAATGGGCTAATTTGTCAAAAAAAAACCCTTAGACTTAACAAATATTATGTATAATAAAAATAATAAAAGGAAATTGATGAATAAAGAAAAACAACCAATTAAGATTGTTGTTTGAGTGGGAATCCGAGTGGCTGAGTGAGTCAGGACTGAGTTGAGCTGGTTTTTACATTTTAGGTCAAGTTGTGTTTTTTAAGTTTTAAAACACTGTTTAACTAAACCAGTGAAGTAGAGAAAGAGGAAGAGAAGCAAATCTCAAAAGTTCAGAACTTTCAACTCTTATCAAGTACTGAGCCCCATAATCATAATCATATGTTCTTCTGATTGATGCCCAAAATGCCACGCCCTTATTTTCACAAGCTGATCCTCTTCTCCACTATTCGTGACAAGAGACTGGTAAATCCAAGTTACTTTTTGGTTCTTGATGTTTAATTCTTGTTAGATTAATTATTTTTGAGATCATTTAGCCGGAGAATTATAAAGGGTAGTTGAATTCTCTTTGCTATGTCTTTTCATTTTCTGGGCATGTTTTTGTTTGTAAGGTTATAAGGTAAAGTTAGAAAATTTAGACCCAGAGAACAAATTAATTAAATAAAAATTGAAACTTTATTTGGTTGCTGCTGTGATTGAGTGGAGCAAGAGTTCATTTATTTTGAAGTGGGATTTTAGTAAGGAGGGGGAGTTTTTGCTGGTAAAAACCCTTTCTTGGAAGTAAATATATCTTCTGTAACTTATTGCAATTTCTTGAAACCAGATGAAGTTAGATTATAGATTTTGCTTCATGCTAGAGAATCGCTTGATTAGAGAAATAACCTTTCAATCTTTATGGGTAAACTAATGGATCCTTTCTCTCTTGTTTATGTAGTTTCTTGGCAACTAAAAAAGGTTAATGCTGAGACCTTTTTTTTTTATCATAGTGTACTATTTTAGTTATAGAGCAATTATATCTTTGATTTTACACTTGGCTGTAACGTAACATCCTATAGTAGCCTCTTCTAAGGACATTCATTTTTAATATTAATAGCTTAATTGTACCTTCCCCTGCTATCAAATAAATCCTAATAATTTTACAGTTACTCCATATGCATACCTTTACCTTGATTGGCAGCATTCATCTTGATTCTTCTTCTTATGAAGGAGTTGCTTTGGAAAACATAGAAAGAACATGAATGGAATTTTGTTGCAACGAATATCTTTGCTCTTTTTCTTTGTATAAGGGAAAAGTTTAGCTTCACAAATTATGTCCTTAATAGTTATTTATTTATTTATTTTTCTGCAAAGAATTTAGTTTCTAGATGATGATGCATTCATTATGATTATGTTGGTGTGTGTAAAATATGTCGTGTTCTTCTATTAGGTTCTAAAAAATATATGTTTTTTCAAACCTGAATTTATTTTATATGAAACATTACAATTGAAGGCATTGTAAAGAACCTGTGTAAAGTTGAAGAATTTATGCCAAAGAACCATGTCTGTTCTTTGTGTTTGAAGGAATGCTACTTGCAGTTCTTCGGTAAAGGAAATAAATTTGTATTCCTTGTTATTTTAGTGTTTGTGACAAAACATTGTATTTACTAGTGATAACCTATCTGCATTTTTTGAAGTGATTCACATTTCTTTCCAGGCTGCAGTGATTTTAGGAGATAGGATGCACATATATGTCATGAAAATATTACAGTGATATGGCATATTAATATTTTACAATGATATGGAGGTTCATCTACTATTTTAAATTACCAGCTTGTTGGACCCTAATTTTATTCTCCTCAAGACATGCAGTCTGACTTGATTTGGATACCCGCAGAGGATTCCAGAAAGCTTTTTCAGGAAATTCAAGGATGATCTTGCTGTAGTTGTTACTCTTACTGTTCCGAATGGTAATGTTTCACGCGTAGGATTACGAAGAGCTGACAACAAAATCTGGTTTTATGACGGTTGGCAGGAATTTATGGAATGTTACTCCATCCGTGTTGGGTACTTTTTGGTCTTCAGATACGAAGGGAATTCAGCTTTTAATGTTTACATATTTAATTTGCCTTCTTCTGAGATAAATTATCAACCTAATGCCCTCAGTAATTTTCAAATACCCTATCGTAGCAAACAATACCATATATTTGCAGAAATGGAAGATGGTGACTCTGAATTTGTAGCTCAACCAACACAAAAGAAGACTTCCAACCCTGAATTTCAGAATTTGCTTGGCAGTTCTAAACTTAGCAACAGCATAAATGGTGCTGGTGAAGCAAACTTACCCCGATTAAAAGGTTCATAATTCTCTAGCTGTAAATAATTCTCTACCAGGTGGTCAGTTTAATGTTTATGAACTTAATAATTTGTTAAATTATAATACAGTGTCATTGTATTCGCCTGATGGAGAAATGCCAAGGCTGAAAAAACCTGGAAGAAAGCGGAAGATTGATCCTGGTAAGATGTTTGGACTCAGATTATTGTTTAATCCTGTCATGTCTTAAAAATTCAAATTTCTCATCAAAAAGTTATACAAAAATGCAGATGTTCAGGAGTCATCCACTTTTGATGTACATGAAGGAGAAATGCGCTTTAGATTTTATGAAAGTGCTTCTGCAAGGAAAAGAACCGTGACAGCTGAAGAAAGGGAAAGGGCAATGAATGCAGCCAAAGCATTTGAGCCAGCTAATCCTTTCTGCAGGGTAGTCCTGCGACCATCTTACCTATATAGGGGATGTATTATGGTAAGCTATTGATTTTCCTGTGCTCTACATGGCTGTTTGGTTTCACATCATAATATGCTTGGTTTAAAATGCATATATTTTACTTCTGCAGTATTTGCCATCCTGCTTTGCTGAAAAGCATCTAAATGGGGTTTCGGGATTTATCAAACTACAGCTTTCTGATGGGAGGCAATGGCCTGTCCGATGTCTTTATAGAGGAGGCAGAGCTAAGTTCAGTCAAGGCTGGTATGAATTTACGTTGGAGAATAAGTTGGGAGAAGGAGATATTTGTGTCTTTGAGGTGCTGAGGGCCAGGGAGTTTGTACTGAAAGTTACTGTATTTCATGTGAGGGAAAGTGCAGGATTTGTCAACCGACTGCCCCAATAAAATATCACCAGATTTGAACCAGTTTCTACTATTTTTGTTACTTATCTAGTTGGTAAACCCTGTCAAGTAACTCTCCTTGTTCAGGTGATCGTTACTGATCTGGCTTTCTGTCCATAAACTTGTGTACAACTTGTGAAACGTTTAGTAGTTTAGGGTTCTTATACAAAGTTTTTTGGCTTGAATAGGGTTGTATATAGATTGTCCGAGTAAGTTGATGCTCGGCTGGACTGGAACAAAAGGCTCTTAGTCCCAATATAATTTTTTTTCTTGTTTGAACATTTTCCTAACCACAGCACACTGCATGCGGCAGTGTGGTGTTTACTCTATAGGGAAAACAATATTTGTTATTTTTGACATCATAATCAAGTAACATGGAGCAAAAGTTTTGCCCCATTTAAATTCCGAAACCAGTTCCCTGATTCTTTGGCACACGTCGATCTTAATATTTAGCTTTGCTTGAGTAAGCATCGGTTGGTATGCTCCTCATGCTAAACTCGACTGCCCTGCCAACTTTTGATCTTATATTTCTGTATGCCCCAGAAGTTCTGTTTGTTAATGATCCGAAAGTTGTATAGGAGAGATTTTTGTTAAGTGTATGTTAGTAACCAGCAAAATGAACGATAGGTCGTCCTAGAAGCGTTCACCAGAAAAATGGAAAAGTCAAGATGGTATAAATATACAGCAAGTAGTTTGGTTGAGTTACTTGTGAATGACAAGTCGGTTGTAAATTTAATTCAGTGATGACAATATTCGGGTGGTATTACATACGAGTGGAGACGGTCCCAATTACAGATAATCTTTGCAGTGATATGTTTTTTTAAATTTCAATAAGTATTATATTAAAAAAAAATATTTAATATATTTTAATAAATAAAATAAATCTATTTAAAATAATTATACTAATAATATAATAATATAATAAATAACTGGAATGCCACAAGAATTGGAAAACATATCTCGGTTTTTACTGAAGGAATAATAAATGGGATTATTACATTTAAATAATGGTGAATTTAAATTTGACTCTTTAATAATTATATAAAAATTAAAAATTTTAATATAAAATTATAATTATATTATTCGTTTAATATATATATATATATTGTAATATATTTTTATAATATTTAAGGTATTTTATTTTTAAATATTAATAAATTTTATTTTAAATATAATTAAATATTTTTTAAATGTAATAAATATATAATAAATTTATTAAATTATAAATAAATTAATATATTTAAATTATTTAAATAATTAATTATGTTATAAATAAATTTATGTATTAAAAATTTTAATTTAAATTTAATATAATTATTAATTATGTATTATTTATTTAATAATTTTATTAATTTATGCTGATCAAATTTGCAAATAAAGTCATCTAGGATTCTTTTCGGAAATCGTTGTGGCATCAAAAATTGTCTGACTCCACTATTTCTTTTCTATTGTAGTTTAGAGTCCTCATTGGCTAACGCTAAATAGAAATTAAGAAAATGAATACTAATGGGGTTCTGAAGAATGATGACACGTTTCAGTTGTACTTCCCAATTGAGTGGAACCAAACCAGACCAGGATTAAAATTCATAGTAATCATCGGCAAATGATTCTCGATGATAGTGAATGAGTAGATTGATTGTTGAAACAATGTCACAACCACTGGCACCACCGTATCTGCAGCAGGAGAAGAGGTCTAGCATTTTTTACAAGTTGATCGTCGCCTCCATTCTCCAAGACAGGAAGCTGGTAACTGTTTACTTCACTTTCTTCTTTGACTTTTTTGTTTTGGTTGGTGGGAAAATTGTAGAAAAGACACCTCAATTATTTAATTGTCTAAATTCGTACTCTCAAGAATGCTTTGAGCATGTGCATGCAGTTGATCCTTTGATGTGTGTGTGCTTGCTTTTGGCAGAATTGTGGGTACTCTTTTTCTTTTTATTAAACCCTTGCTTGATCTTTTCTTTCTTTCTTTTTTTTTTTTTTAAATAAAATTTTGGTGGGTTAACTGCTGTTTACCATAACGTTGGAAGTGTCTTGCAATCCGTCAATGGTTCTTGTCAAATCTGGTGCTTTACATTGAAGAAGAGTGGTTCCTGCTGTTTGCCAATTTTGTGGTACCCTGCCATTTTCATTTTCAGAAACTCAGCTAAGGATTTCGTGTTCCCTTAGTATGCTCTACATGCATGATATGCTCTTTATTGGGTGTTAATTTTTGTCTTCCTTTATTTTCACATCAACCGTAGTCATGTTTTCTGACTGGGAGAGTAAATTTTTTATGTGCTTCTGACTTCTCCATTGTTATGCTAGCCAATAAGGTGCTGCATTTCATCAAATGCTTACTTTTATTTTTAAATTGCCTCTAATTTAAGCTATTTGTATCATCTTTGTTAATATCATGTTGCTATTTCTTCTATAACATATATACTGCCTTATGTTCATAATGAATCAGTTATGTAATTTTTAATATAATTGTGTTCTAGACACTTCATTAATGGTATTATTGCTGAATCTGAGTTGATTTTGCGCTGGCAGAGGATCCCGGATAAGTTTGTTCAGAAATTTGGAGATGAACTTGCTTCAATTGCAAAACTCACTATTCCCAATGGTCTAATGTGGCGTGTAGAACTAAGGAAACACAACCACAAGTTGTGGTTTGATAATGGTTGGAATGAATTTGTAAAACATTGCTCCATTAATCTTGGGTATTTTTTGATCTTCAGATATCAAGGGGATTCAAATTTCGATGTGTTCATATTTGATTTAGCAACTTCTGAAATAGAGTATCCATGGAACACTCTTAATAGCTTGCAAGAACCTCATCATGGTAAGCAATGGCTTGTACCCCTTGAGAAAGATCAAGCGAACAACTCTGTAGAAATATTGCCTTCTTGTTCTCCATGCCTAGCTCTTGGTTCTTTAACCAAAAAGGTCTTAGATGAAGGTGTGAGCTACGAATGGAATAAGAACTTTACATCTGGAGTTAAGTTGGAGTGCCTGGATCTAACAGAGGAAGTGCATAATTTGGAAGCATCATATCAGTTTCCCCGAGATAAAGAAATACAGTTCAAAAGCGAGTTTACAAATACTCTAGATGAAGTTGGATTGTTTTTTAACCGTGGAACAAAAAGAAAAATCACAGGTTCTGGACAAATAATTGACTCTTGTAAGCTCTATGAACTTAGGTGCTCTTTTATGTGTGTTCTTATTGACTTTTCGTGTACTAATTTTGAAGATGTACATGACTCATTAGGCAAACATGAATTGGGAGCAGAGTTGTCTACTGTAAGAATTTCTTTCAGAACTTATTCGAGGAGGTGGAGACCCGTAACAACTGAAGAAAAGAAGAGAACTGCTCATGCAGCTAAAATGTTCAAGTCCGATAATCCCTTTTTCAGGGTTATCTTGCGGCCATCCTATGTATATAAGGCATTACTTTTGGTAAGTTCTTGAACTATGCCTTAAGTACAACTTCTCAATTCTGTTGTTATAGAGTAATGCAATTTGTTTGTTTTTGGGTGCAGCATATTCCAACTGCCTTTGCACGAAAGTATCTAAATGGTTTTACTGGATATATTACACTTCTGGATTGCAATGGGAATGGGCAGCTTGTACGATGTGTTTCTCATGGTGGTAGAGCTAAGTTTGGAAAGGGCTGGCCTGAATTTGTGTGGGGGAATAACTTGGACGAAAGTGATGTTTGCATCTTTGAACTGATAAACACAAATAGCATGACACTGAAAGTTACCATTTTTCGAGTTCTTGAAGACACAGGACTGGTGCGCCAACAACCTTGAGAGTAAAACATTCGGTAAAAGTAAAAAATTTATGAGCAAATGTTTTATCAAATGTTTGATTGGGATGGAAAACAAAATTAAGAAACTAGAGATGATTGTAAAACATTGCCGCTTTCTGTGCCCCTTCTGGTTACGCTCATGAGCAAATCAAGGAAGCTCGATCTTCTGATATATTTTCTTGATCATATCTCTGAATTTGGGGTTGGTTCCGTGGAGTATTGAATGTCACTTTACATTTTTACGGCACTTTAGCTTTTAAACATGCAAATAAACTGAATCTGACAGATGGGAATAGTCATCACTCATTAGTACATTCATCTAAAAAAATTATCGTCGTGTGTACTGAAAACTCTTAATTTGTACATAGCATGACGGTATTGTAATAGAATACATGGAAGCAATACTCTTATGCACTAAAGTATTCCACAAATGTTGCAAAATTTGCATGCAATGCTCTGTTTTCTGGCATCCCATGCTGAAGATATGGAAGATGGTAGCAATGGAACTTGAAAAGCAAAGTTGCTCTTTCACCAGGCCCAGCTCTATTTTTTGGAAGGACCAAGGTTTTGTTGAAGGATTAAGCAAATTGACAATTTCTTTGAAAAAGCAAAGAATCGTTTATGTATCTTCAATACGAGGCCTCAGATGGCAACAACTACATTTATCAAGTTAAAAGGATAATCAATCATCACATTGATAAGCCTAGTAAAAATGAAATATCAATCATGATATTTGAGGGGTTCCTTTGGGTGTAAATATTACATCATTAAAGTTTTAATTCAGTTCTAATTTGGAATGAAAAAAATGGAAGTTTAACAAATTTGAGAAAGACTAACGTGCCAGTCGCAATAGTGTAAAGTTTGGTGCAAATGAAAATCCAGGCGTATAAAATTATACCATATCAAGAATTTATATACATATATAATTATTAAGAAATCATACTGATGACTATTTCTTAATAATTCTTATAAGCGTAATATGTTTGCCGTTTAAGTCCAATAGAGTCCAAGAGATAGTATGACTCTGAAAAAAAAATAAGTAAAGAAGAGTAATGATTAGGTTCACTCAAATCCCACAACAATTACGACTTGAAAGGTTGTAATACATCAAAGAACGAAGCAAAAGTTCTTTTCTCTTTAGCAAAAACAATGGGTGCATGTAGCAGGAGAGCAGAACCCTCACATTTCTTCAAGGTTATTCTTCAATCCACCCTTGAAAACAAGATGCTGGTAACTCCCATTTCTTTTCATTCGTTGCTTTGCTGTGATTTATTGGCTGATTTTTTGGTATTGCATGTATTTATATTAGTATTAATGATCTAGTTTTGATATGTTACAAGGAATTTTTTTTGCTGACCCATTTGTTTTTGTTGCTCTAGAATGCTTGTTAATTTAGGAAAAGGCTCCCTTTTAAGTTTAATGGTTGAATAAGTTTCTGTTTCTTCATTGGGTTTCCTATTATGTGAAAAGTGTATTACTTTGGTGATATTTAGGCATTTGTTTGGTGTTGTGCATCAAAAGACGACATTAAAATCATCTTCCTTTTATTTGGTGCAAATTAAGATAGGTTGTTGTTTGTGACATTGATCTATACTATGTTTGAGACTTCAACGTTTGTAGGGGATTCCGGAAAAGTTTGTGAGGAGATTTGGGGATAAACTTTCCTCTGTTGTGACTCTCACGGTTCCTAATGGTGGTGTTTGGGAAGTGGGGTTGAGAAAAGATGAGAGAAAGATTTGGTTTCTTGATGGTTGGAATGACTTCGTTGAATTTCATTCTGTATGCGTTGGACACTTTTTGGTTTTTGAATATAGAGAGAATTCAAGTTTCCATGTACTTATATTTGATAAGAGTGCATGTGAGATTGATTATCCGTACAAGTGGAAAGAACCCAAAAGTGAAGAGCAGAACTCTGTTGATGGAGATGGAATGGAAAGGGAAGACTCAGATGAGATACAAGGTTGTACAACTACAAACAGAGCTTTTAGGTCTTTGAAAAAGAAAGTTTTTGATGACTGTCCAAGTAATAGACCATCTAGAAAAATTAACAGTTCTCCATTACAACAAAGTTGGGTTAAGCCTTCTTTTATTTCATCTTTGGGAATTAAAAGAAGTCAGAAATGTGCTATGTCTCTTAAGAGTTCAAAATTGAAGCACGGTTATGAAACTCGAAGCAAGAAGTGTAAAATGGAAGAGTCAGCTGGGATGGATGAATCAAGGCAAGGGAAATTGCAAGGAAATGAGATTTGTAATTCACAAGGATCTTTGCACTGCAAACTACACCTGCCTGGAAATGCTGAAAATTTACATGCATCAAGTCCATTAGCTCAGAACATGGACCGCAGGATTGATATGACTGAGTTCAAGACAGCTACTCATAGCTTGAAGGATGAGCGAAAGGGCTCATATGAAGTTGGGCCACATTCTTCAGATGGCGATGTTGTTAAAAAAGCCAAATTTGGTGAGTTCTTTATGCTTATATATCCTTTGTCTTGAACAATGTTTACAAAATCTATCATTTTCATCACTTATTCAATGAATTGCAGATAAACTCGAGTTGTTGGCTTATCTTGAAGAAAGAAAGATCTTTATTAGTGGTAGATATCTTTCATTAGAAAAATTACAGAAAGCAAAGGATGCTGTCAGATTGTTCAAGCCTAAAAATCCTTCATTCATGGTTATCATGCGATCAAAGAATTCATATAGTCATTCTCTAGTGAGCTCATATTAAACTATGATTATAAAGTTTCTCATATTGCCCTTTGATAAATGTTTAGTTGCTAATCTGTTTGCACTTGCAGTATGTACCCACCAAATTCGCTGACAAGTATTTGAGAAGTGGTACCAGTACCGCTCCCAAACCTGTCAAAATACAAGATTCTGATGGAAGAGAGTGGACTGTTCGAGTAATCCTGTCACACTGGTGTGGTCTAAGAGGAGGTTGGCCTGCATTTTGGAGGGACAAGAATTTGGAAGAAGGAGATGTATGTGTCTTTGAGCTTATACGGAAAAAGGGTATCGTTCTTAAAGTGTCAGTATTACGTGCACCTGTGGAGTAAGTCCAAGTGATTGAGATGTTGTATAGTTGGTGATGTTAGTCCTGGAAAGCTGCAAATGTCTACCAACTGGAAATTCCATTTTGAGTTTTTGTTTACTAATCTGGTGGATGAAATCAACATGCTAATGTATGTAAAATTACTAGTTTTCAAATGGTAGACACTATGACTTGGAGCTACGTTGTCATGTTATGATGCATACAGCATACATATACATGGCATGCATTAAGGAAAGCATAGAAATACTTTAATGAGCTTGAAATTTCAATGTAAAGTGGAAACAGTACAGGACTGACTACAAAATCTTACCGAAGATTCTCAGTCATCAGCCCTGCTATTCTATCGTATTAGGGAATCGGCCAATCGGGATTCACTTGTGCAGAAATATTAAATTTGTATTAAATATCTAAAATTTTATATCAAAATTTTTTAAATTTATTCTTACCTCTTTTGTGCTATAAAATTATAATTATATATACAAAAGTGAATTTTGTATCTACAAGTTCATCTGACCGGTGAATCTGATATTAGCTGGTACATCTGGTCAATCTATCAATAAGTTCTGAACATGGAAGAACGTGTAGCATTAACAATACAGTGTTAGAATTTGTGGGTATGTCGAATTCAAATTCATATGGCCAAGCAGAAAAATTTACTTTCTGAAACTAAGAACTCAACCATCTGATTTTCTCTTGAACCTCAACAAACTAGGGTTTTAGCAGGAAAGCAGAATCAATTATGTCAAATCCTTTGGGAACACGACCTCACATTTCTTCAAGGCCATTCTCCCAAGCACCCTAAAAGACGTGAAACTGGTAATTCACACGTATTTTTTATTTTGCAGACATTTTTGGTTAAAGAATGAGAAAATAAATCTTGGGTTTTATGTTCTTGGATGTTAAATAAGCTACATAGACTAGGGTGTTAGTTAATGAAGGAAAGGCTCTATTTGATCTGTTGACCAAGTTTTTCTTAGTTGATTTGCAAGGTTATTTTAGATTTGTTTCAAATAGTTACACTGTTTTCTGTAATTCTTATACTTAATTTTCAAATTGTTTCATCTAGAAATGTACACCCAAATTCATATAGAGGTAGAGTTCACTAGGTATCACTTACACATGTCTGAGAAAATATAGTTACACTGCAGTGGTATCTTGTCATATATGCTTAGTATGAATTTTTACAAGAGAGAAATTGCAATGAACTGGTTAAGAGTTCTGATGATTTCCAGATGTTGCATGCCTTTGCTCTCTATAGCAGTTCCTTTCAATTGCATCATATATTTAGACTCATTTCATTGTCAAAAATACGGTTTCCCTTGTTGGTAGTCTTTAAATAAGTCTTCTTTAAAATTAGATGGTAAACATATCTTCTGACTTTGTAATGTTAATCAGTGCGAGCTAAATTCATAATTGCAATGTCACGGAAAGGTTTAGTTGATATGATATCTGGTCGTTGTTGAATTGATTTTCTTCTTTTATTGACATTGTTGCTGAAGATTCCAAAAATGTTTGTGAGGAATTTTGGGGATGAAGTTTCACCTATTGCGACAGTTGGAGTTCCCAATGGTTGTATTTGGCAAGTGGCGTTGAAAAAAGATGGGAGAAGGTTGGTTCCATGATGGTTGGCAAGAATTTGTTAAACATAATTCAATTTGTGTTGGATACTTCCTGGTTTTTAAATATGTCAAGAATTCGACTTTCCATGTTCTTATTTTTGATGTGAGTGCTTGTGAGATTGACTATTTGTCTACTGGAGAAGACCCAAAAATGGCAAACAGAACTCAACGCACGAGGATGAAGTGAAAAATGAAAACTATGCTGAAATTCCGGGTTCCACAGCTGCAAATAAGAAACCAATTAGCCCATTGAATAAGAAAGAACCACAAAACATGAAGTGTAAAGTGCAAGAGCCGGAGGAAATGTATGAATATGGTGTGAATGATCATGATTTGCTGGCTTTACTAGAAGACAAGGGAATCTGTATCACTGCAAGAATTGATCTTCTTTCCTCTGAAGAAGGAGAGAGAGCTATTGAAATCGCCACATTGTTCAAGCGAAATATCCCTCATTCATGGTTATCCTGCAGTCAAACAGCCTTAACTATCGTTGTGTGGTGATCTTTAATCTAAATACAATGTTCTTGTGAAGGATTTCAGATTAGCCTTTGCTTTATGCATATGTCTAGCTGATTATTTTTTTTCTTTTGCAGCATGCCCCTGCAAAATTTTCTACCATGCATTTGAATAAATCAGCCAAATTTATCAAATTGCAGGATTCTGATGGAAGAGAATGGCCTATCCAAATTTACTGGAGATCCCATGGGGCAGCTGGGGTTTTCTTTATCAAAAGGATGGAATGAATTTTCAATACACAACAATATACATGACCAAGATATTTGTGTCTTTTAGTTAAACAAGTGAAAGATACTGTTCTGAAAGTTTCAGTGTTTCATGCAACTATACAGTAAATTAATTGTCCTCTGTTTGAAAACTTAAAAACATATTATTAGCATTGAATCTCTTACTGGTATTGGTCTTACTGGTATGTTTGAAGAGATTCAATGCTAATAATATGTATTTAAGTTTTCAAACATAGGCTAATGCTAATAATATTATAATATTAATGTAACAGCTCAGGCCCAATAACTGAGTAGATATTGTCCGCTTTGGGCACACAGTTCGTTACGAATTTGTTTTTGGGCTTTGCAACCTAAAACGCGTTTACTGAGTTAAGAGAACCTAAGCTATATAACCTATAGCCCAGTCTCACCCGCTATCGATGTGGGATGTGACATTCTCCTCCCCTTTGGATCTCACGTCCTCGTGAGGGGGCCATAACAGACATATCATATCACAGAACATCCACACATCGGGTTGCAAGTTGGCTCTGATACCACAAATGTAACACCCTAAATTTGACATATAAAGCTTATGCCAAATTAAGGTGTCACTCTCTTATACAACTCATATAAAAATTTCTTAGACTAAATAACTAAATTAAAATACCTCAACTTTCATTAACAATAATATAAGTTAAATACAAATTCAATCCTCCAAAATAATTAAACCTTAAGAGTTTCAACATTTTTAATCTTACTCAAAGAAAGTTTATAAAATTCATAACAAATTGAAATCCTCTATCAAAATACAAAAATAAGCCCCACAAAGTTCTTCACTTTTTGCTAACCACTTACTATTCTAAGGAACTCAATCTGTAAAAAAAATAAATGACGTGGGGTGAGTCGTCAACTCAGTAAATAACAACATTCATAGTAGTCAATGATTTACCTTCTCCTAATTATTTTTTTTTTCAAAGTACATATATAATACGTGCAAGCCTAATTTCAAAAATTTCACATTCAACATTTCAAAACCATTCTTATTTCACAAGTAATAGTTCATAAAATATCTTGAAACATATATAATTTCAAAACATTATATCATATAGACGCTTATTCATAAAAGCATAATCATTTTTTTTTCCACATATCAAATCATATTTAAAAAAATCAGTAAAAT
>JAXCLQ010000010.1:7953742-7972829 GCA_035584115.1 Cedrela odorata | reverse complement strand
TTTGTTAGATAAATCCAAGCCATCCATGTGTTTAAGCAATAATACTTAAACAAAATTGATGTTTTCAAATTGGAAAAAGCAAAGTAAGTTTACATAGAACGCAAATTGAGAAGGAAAGAAAGGAAAGAAAGAAAGGAAGAGAAGGAAAAAGAGAAGAAAGAAAAAATTTGTGAGTTGTAGGTTTTCTTTAATTAGTATTTTATAATTTTGGTATATTAAGCTTAGTAAATTGTTAAGGCTATTGTTTAAATTTATGTTTTATTGCCTAATTATAGCATGCTTATTGAGTGTAAATTAATTGTAGTAGAATTTATATTATTAGTTTAAGTTGTAATTTAGGGAGGTAGATATGAATAATATTTTATATGTGATTAAAATGAGTAGTTTATTATTATGTTGTTATGATAGTGCTAATTGGTGGGAGTTTTATTGTTATGTTGTTATAATGGTATGAATTGGTGGAAAATTGAAATTGGTGGAGATTAGAACATATGTGTGTCATGGGATTGTAGTAGGAATTAAAGATGAGCAAAATCATGTTTTAATACCAAATTGTAGTAGGAAATTAGTTATGGCTAAACTAATATTATTAGTGATAAATTGTAGGAATTAGAGAGGGATGAAATTGATATTATTAATGATTAATTGAAATGTAGAAATTAAAAATGGTATTGTGCAATATTAAATTGAAGTATGGAAATGAGAAATGGAATTGTGTTAATGTTATATAATGTTTAAATGAGAAATGGTTGTTGTGTTAATTGGTGGATTGTGAAGTGGAATTAAATCTCGGTAATTTTGGTAAGCCGAGTTTGTTTGTAAAATAATTGGGAGTGTTCGAGATTGATAATGTGTGTGTTATCAGAAAACGAATTGGTGAAAAACAACAACATTTGATGAAATTGAAAATTTTACGCCAAATGTGTTTTTCGAAAAATTGTTATAAGATGCATATGTATATATATATATATACACACACACATGTATGTATGTATGTATAAGCATATATGAAATGATGTTATGTTGTAAATATAGCAATAAAGTCTATGTTAGAAAATTAATAAGGAGTGAGAGTTTGGAAATGGTGATGTTGTAGGAATGTACCGGCAAAAAGTGGCGCGTAACTAAAATAGATTGTATAACTTGATTTTTAGGTATACACTATTGAATAGGAACACACTCAAGGAGAGCGGGAACAAAAGTAAGTAGATTGTGCATGCATTTTAATGTTTTGAAAATTATGCGATATTCGATGTTTGATGAAAATGTGATTTGTATATGTTGGTATGCCAATGAAATTCTATGAAATGCTTATGAATTTGAATGCTTACGCCAATATCGCATTTAAAGAATAAATATGTAATGTTGTCGATGTGTGAAATGTTTGAAAAAGAATATGTTTTATGGCTTAGTCATTAGTTATATTATTCTGATCTAGCCGGATCTCGTATTAAAGGCGAGGTTTGCAGGCTAGTAAGAATTATGTTTAGCGCGTCGTGCGCACTTTTGTTATATGTAAATATGAATGATTGCTTAATGCGGAACATGTAATCATGTTTTGTAACCCGGTCACCGTGGGTGCAGGTGACACTAATTGACTAAGCTGTTCTGAATATGGTTGTATTTGAAAGAACTTTATAGAATTGAAAAGTTTGAAAGTGTATTCATTGTTTAAGTTTTCATAATTTTTGCACTGCATCGACATATAACACTTGCATGATTTACTTACTGAGATGTTTATATCATCCTTTATTGAAAAATTTATTTTTCAAACAATAGCACATAAGGATGACCGAGTAAGCAAACGAGGATATTAGGTGTATTCATAGTTTTATTTTTGATATATGTAATTTGTAGATTAGCTAAGTAATGTGTATAAACTTGTAGGTTAGTATGAATATTTTTGGATATGAAATTGATAATCTATTTGTATTACAAGGAGTTGTAATCTATGTATATTTGGTATGTATAAAAAAAAAATTGTTGACTAGAAATATTTAAGTTTTGTGTAATAAAAAGAATAGTATTGTATATAAGGATTATAAGTATGTATTTGTAGTTAATAAGAAACAGGTATGACAAATAGTACCCTTACTTCTACAAGGCATATGTTCTTTGTCATCCCGGATGACTTGCCTATGAGGTGTCATGACACTCCTTCATAAGAGTTCTCCGTAGATCTTTAACTTTTAGAACATATAGGCGACTGCCCTTTGTCCACAAAAGTTTATCTTCCACCCAAAAAAGATGAGTCTTCCCTTCCTCCACCAACTTCGTGATTGTCCGACAAACCGAATCTTTCCCTAGGTTTTCCCTGATGTGTTCCTAGAAGGGTATCAAAATCGTTGCAATTGACATGGCTACCATCTTCTTCAAACTCGCGAGCTCTGACTTACGGCTTAGAGCATCCGCTACTTTATTTCCACCTTTGTGCTCAAAGTGAAAATTGAATTTCGCAAGGAACTCTTACTACCAGGCCTACTTCAGGGTTAACATTGACTGTGTCAGGAAGTGGCTAACAACTGAATTGTCTGTCTTCACTACAAACTTGAACATAGATTATGCCTCTATATCCACTAGCAATTTAACACAGTTAAGAGTTCATTTTATTAAGTAGTGTACCTCCGCTCCGAGTTTGATAACTTTCGACTCTCATAAGCTACTGGATGGCCCTCTTGTAATAAAACTCCCCCAATGTGAAATCAAATGCATCAGTCTACATCTTAAATGTCTTGATTGTAATAACCATGATTTTCTTTATAGAACTTATAATTATTAAGCAATGGTATAAGGTAAATGTATGAGGGCATTTTTGTAAGTTTAAAAAAATGTAGTAGACATGGAGTGTAGAAATGGAAATTTTATTGTTAATAATGTCATTTTTAGAATTGTAGATTATGGATTAAAATTAAATTAAATGGGCAAGAATATAATATAAACATATATATATATATATATATATATGTATTATGCCTAATTTAATTAGTTAGGCCCAAACCCCATTTGTTATATCCAAGCCCAATTGTTTAAGCTCAAGCCTAAGTTTTATTTAAGCTCAAGTCCAAGCCCAAGTTTTATTTAAGCCCAAGTCCAAGCCCAAGTTTATATATATGTATATAATAAAGTAAAATAAAAAAATAAATGAATAAAATATTGAGTTTTGGCCAAAATTCTCTACACAATCCTAACCATCCATTTACTTTAATCTAAACCCTCCACTTGTCATAATTCTAAGCATGTTTTGTAAAAGGATAAACATGTTTCATGTTAGTGGAAAATGAGGTTGCTAAATGTGGTCCCTTAGATTGATTGAAGTAATCTTAACCATCCATGTATTTAAGTAATTAAAATTAATTAATATTAGCGGAAAATGGGGTGGCAAAATGAGAGCCCTTGAATTTGATAGGTTAATCCAAGCCGTCCATGTGTTTTAAGAAATTATAATTAATTAATAGTTAATAGACCATTGGATTTGATTGAAGAAATCCAAGCCATCCATGTGTTTAAGCCATTATACTTAAACAAAAGTTAATGTTTTCAATTTGAGAAGTAAGGATATGTACAAGGCAATTAGGATGAGAAGAAAAGAGGGAAGAAAGAAAGGAAGAGAAAAAAGAGGGAAAACAAGGAGAATTAGTAAGTTTCTTTTAATTATAATTGTGTTATTTTAGTATAGCATATGTAGTAACTTGTTAAGACAATTGTAGGAGGATTTATATTATCATGTGATATGAGAAAATTTTGAAATGACTATTGTAATTATTATGTGTCAATAATGGTGGAATTAGTGGAAGTTATATTGTTAATGCTAGATTGTGATAGAAAATTAGAATTGTAGTATTTTGGTATAATATACTTAATGAATTGAATTAATTATAATAAAAATTGGTGTTCTTTTAATTATACTTTTATTATGTTGGTGTAGCATGCTTAGTGAGTTAAAATTAATTGTAGTGGAATTTATATTATTAGTTTAAGTTGTAACTTAAGGAGTTATAAATAAATAATGTTCTTTATGTGGTTAAAATGAATAGTTTATTATTATGTTGTTATGATAGTGCTAATTGGTGGGAGTTTTATTGTTATGTTGTTGTAATGGTATGAATTGGCGGAAAATTGAAATTGGTGGAAATTAAAATATGTGTGTGTATCATAGGATTGTAGTAGGAATTAAAGAGCAAATTCATGTTTTAATACCAAATTTTAGTAGGAAATTAGTTATGGTTAAATTAATATTATTAGTGTTAAATTGTAGTAGGAATTAGAGAGGGATAAAATTGATATTATTAATAATTAATTGAAATGTAAAAATTGGAAATGGAATTGTGTTAATATTATATAGTGTTTTAAATAAGAAATAGTTATTTTATTAATTGGTAGAAATTTAATGGAAGTGTAGTAATAAATATATATATATATATATTGATATTAATTGTGGATTTGAAATGGCGTATTGTAAATTGGAATTGAATCTTGGCAACTTTCGGTAGGCCGAGTTTGTGTGATATAATTGGGAGTGTTTTAGAATTTGATAATACGGTGTTGTCGGAAAATGACAGTACTTGACGAATTCAGAATTTAACACCAAAAATATTTTTCAAAAATTATTGTAATATAAATATCTAGTTATATGTATGTATGGTACATATGGAATAGTGAATGAAGTAAATATGATGATGGATGTGTTTTAGAAATTCATTATTTATCAATTTGGGAAATGTGGATATCGTGGGTAGGTAGCGACGAGTATAAATGCGTAACTGAAATAAATTATGTTAATTTGATTTTAGGTACATCACATTAATATAAGAACTTACTCAGGAAAAGCTGGAACAAATGTAAGTGAATCATGCATGCATTTTAATGCTTTGAAATTATGCGATATGCAATGTTGTGATAAAATAAAAATGTGATTTTAAGGTTTGGTACGCCAATGCAATTCTATGAAATGATTTGTGAAATGTTTGTGAATTTAAATGTTTACGCCGATATCGCATTTAGAAAATAAATATGAAATGTTGTCGATGTGTGAAATATTTGAAAAAGAATGTATTTTATGGCTTAGTCATTAGTTATACTATTTTGACCTAACCAGGTATCGTATTTATTGCGAGGGTTACGGATTAGTAAGTATTTTATTTAATGCGTTGCATGTGTTTCTATTATTTGAATATGAAAATGACCGCTACATGTGGAACACGTAATTATGTTCTGAATCCGGATTACCATGGGTACAGGTGATACTAACTAACTAAGCTGTTTTGAATGTGTTTGCATTGTGAATAAATTCCATGTGTTTGGAAAAGTTTGAAAATGCTTTAGTTATTTAAACTGTCATATTATGCTATGTATCGACATATAAAAACATGATATAATTTGCTTACTGAGATTTGTATCTCACTCTTTATTGCAAAAATTTTATTTTTTAGATAATAGCACATAAGGGTGACCGAGTAGACGAGCGAGGGTATTAAGCGTATTTTAAAGTTTTTGAACATATATAAATTATTGGTTAGCCAAGTGATAAGAAATATATTATGTATAAACTTGTATGCATAAGATCTTTTATTAATGAAACTATGTAGAATTTGTGTAATGAAAGTGATGCATTGTATACTATATATGTTAAAGATATTTGAGGTTATATGTATGTTAAAAAGTGTGACATTAATTATGTCTGGAAGGTTAAGAATCGGATCTTTTACCATTGCTTCCTTTAAGCTGTCGAAGGCTCTTCTACACTGTTCAAACCATTCCTACGTTACGCCTTTCTTCATCAGCTCAATTAATAGTGCAGGTTTCTTTTAGTACCCTTTTATGAACCGGCGGTAATAGTTAACAAATCCAAGGAAATATCGTAATTCTTTTACGCTTGCGGCGTCTTCCAATCTTGGATAGCCTTCACCTTGTTTAAATCTATCTGTATGCAACCTTCCTCTATCACATGGCCAAGGAATTTGATGCGCTTCTGGGCAAACGAACACTTTTCTTTTTTCACAAAGAGTTTGTTGTCCTTCTACTTCTGGAGTACCCTAGTCAAGTGTTCCTTGTGTTATTCTAAGGTTTTGCTGTAAACCACGATATAATGAAGGTAAACCACTACAAACTTATCCAAATATTAATGGAATACATCATTCATCAACGTGCAGAAGGTTGTAGGAGCATTTGTTAACCTAAACAGTATCACTAAAAAATCATACGTGATGATATCATGAGAGAAATTGATAATATCAAATATAATATGCATATGTTTTTTATAATGACTAAGTAAAATAAAAAAGTCCTAAATGTATCTCAAAATCATGTATGAATATGCTTGAAATTATTACTTAACAAATTTATGTTCAAGTGCATTAAAAAATCTACAAGATCGATACTCAAAAACAAACAAATCAATACAAGATCAGTAACAGATCGATACCTCAAGAAGGATCGATACAAAGAAATGAGGATATCGATATTTGCTGAGACAATAGTTTCAGATGAAATTACCAATGCAACCAGATTGATACATGGAGGTTAGAGATCGATACATAGTCTTCACAGAGAGTTGCAAAACAATTACAGAGGCAACCATATCGATACATGGAAACAAGAGATCAATACATGGTCTTCACAGAGAGTTGAAAAATAATTACGAAATAGACCAGATTAATATCTTACATCAACAGATCGATACACTAAAACTCAGAAATAACTCTAGCAGAAATAGATCGATACTCGAGAAACAAATCATATTGTTCACTTAAAGAGATCGATACATATAAAAACGAATCGATACTCTCTCTGCTTTTAAAACACAACAGTAACTTTTATAGCATTAATGGGGAACAATAAATGCACAAAATCAAGCCGTTGGACAAATTCTGCTTCACAAAAGGATGAATATAAATAGAAGATACACAATGAAGCAAAATAGAACAATCTCTTGCAATCAATATCAACAAGAATCCTTGAACAACATTTTTATACATAAATAGTAAACTTTCTCTCTTTACTATAAATCTTTCAATTCTTATGTGAAAGAAATTTCTTGTGAGAGCTTATTGAAATATCCACTCTAGTGTAAAAGTAAAGATCAAATATACAGTTGTAATTTGGTATTGGATAAATCTTTATACGTATTAATGAAGATCAATTTTTGGGTTACTTTCACCCGTAGAAAAGAAGTTGTAAAGTTTCCCTTCACTTTAGAAGGAGTGTACTGGGTCTATCCTCTTTCTTTAAAACAAGAAGTTAGTTGAAATTCGATGAAAGTGATTTGCATCCAAAAAAGTGGACATAGGTCATGATTTGCTGAACCACTATAAAACTGTGTTTGTATCTTTCTCTCTTTTACTACTGTTTTATTGCTGCACTATATTGCATACGGTTTTAATTGCAAAATTTTAAAATTGCAATTTACCCCCTCTTAGGTGTTGCCAATTGGGCTAACAATACAATCCATATTGGGTGACACATATTGATTTCACCTCATCTCTTTCGGCAATCCTCATTTGATGGTAACTCGACCGCAAATCTAGCTTGGTGAAGTAGCTTACTGAGCTCAGCTGATCAAACAAATCTACTATCAGTGGAATAGGATAAGTGTTGAGGATTGTCAACTTGTTAAGAACTCTATAGTCGATACACAATCGTAGGCTCATATCTTGCTTCTTTTGGAACAACACCGAGGCTATGAATGATGCCTTCGACAGTCTGATGAAGCCGGCCTCCAATAATTCATCTAATTATTTTTAGAATTCAACTAGTTCTGGTAGGGCCATTTTATAATGGGCACGTGAAGGTAGTTTTGCCCCTAGCACTAACTCAATCTGATGATCAATTATTCTCCTTAGTGGCAAAGTCTTGGGCAGTTGATTTGGCATCACCTTTACAAATTCCCTCAATACATATGCAATCTTCGATGGGGTCGGTTCTCCTCTCTTTTTCTCTACTAAGGTCGAAATGCAATGAAAGAGGGTTCTCCTCTCTTGATCCTCTTCTTAAATTGAAAGAAGGATAAGAACTTTGCCTCTATTAGTTGCTTAACCTTTGCTGGCACCATCGCAAGCCTTTTTTCCATGATTAACAAACTACCGGCAAATGGAACTGGGAATGCGCCCTTCTTCAATAAGAAGTCGATTCCTAAGATAACATCAAAGTCATCCATCTACATGGCCACAAGGTCCACTTGACCTTCCCAGTACTTACTTCGCCAACCCGCTCATGGGTAAGGCTTTAGAGTTGACTGCCTTCATGCAGCTAGTATCCTCCTCGAGCTTCAGCTCAAGGCACTTCACTTTTGAAGCAAAAATGAAGTTATGAGCAGCCTCTGTGTCCACTATAACACCCTTTGCCATAATCCCATTGATTAGGGCATTAACAAATAAAAGGCCCTTTCCTACGACCTTCTTGCCCTCAGATTGCTTCTTTAGGGCATTCAACATCTTCAGTGCTACCATGTGACCAGTTTCTTCTGTCTCCTGATCACCTGTAAGTGCCTCTTGCAGTTGATTTTTAGCTATCATGGCACTTAGTCTTGTCTTTATAGGGCACTCTGAGGCTCTATACTGGCCAATGCATAGCCAACATCCAAACGACCTCTTACCTGCTTCCCTATTATTGAAAAATGTTAGTTTTCTCAAGTAGTTCATCTCTGGCCTCTTGAACACTCCCCCACCATTGTTAGGGCCTTAATTCCTCGACTTCTTGTTCTAATTACAGTTCTTTTCTGACATGGGTAATAACCTTTTTACTTAGGGACCATCACAGGAGTAATCTGACAGCCGTTCAACGGCAGTTTGTGAGGATGAGAGATCTTGCACTCTTTGTCACTAAAGCTTATTTCAGGCCTACGGTTGAAGGCCTTCCATGAATTAGAACAATTGGTCCTTCTCATTCATAGCCCGAATATCTAATATTAAACTCGAAAATTTCTTTACATACTCGTGAACTGTCCTTGTTTGGGTCAACCCACGTAGTTGCCTCCAAACAAGATACGTCACATTTTTAGAGAGGAATTGGTTATTCAATTCTCGTTTCAAGTCCTCCTAGTTGTCAATTGTGCAATGTTCATCTTGGGTCTCCTAGTACTTTATCCTCCACTACAACTTGGCATCCCCGGACAAGTATATGGACGCCATGGCCACCTTGGAGTCTTTAGATTCTGCCTTTATAGTTCGATATCAAATAAAAAGTTTTCGACCTCTTTGGCATCCTGGGCCCCTCTATAGTATTTCAGTTTGGTGCCTTTGGCCGACTATATTTGTAGCTTGGGGCAACTCCTGGCTGAGTTACAAAGATGCAAGTAGTGAGGTTCATCCTTGTGTCTTCTACCTCAAGTCATTCCCGTAGCACACCCACTGCACTGCGGCACTCTTCAGCGATCTCGGATATCGTCGCTTGTATATCTGTAAGATGTGTTTCCAAATCTTCAAAAAGTCTCGCATTAGATGACTCAGAACTAGGGCCAATGGCTTTCGTTTTTAGTACGTCCACTCGAGAACCCAAGGACTCTAATAACATCACAGCCTGTCTTAAGTCCTCGGTATTAGGTGAGCCCACTCTCTTCTTGACGTTCCTCAAACTCTGCCCATTTTTCTTCGAGAGCATCCAATGCTCTTTGACGCTCTTTTAATT
Source organism: Cedrela odorata (assembly GCA_035584115.1). NCBI lineage: Eukaryota > Viridiplantae > Streptophyta > Magnoliopsida > Sapindales > Meliaceae > Cedrela > Cedrela odorata. The sequence goes on along the minus strand of JAXCLQ010000010.1, from coordinate 7,963,208 downwards.
TTGTCTATTTTCTTTTGAGACCATCCAATCGGGTTGCTTTTAAGGATCTAGCTTTTGTAGACATCATTACCGCAACTTTTTGCTTTAATACCAACTGTCACAAGCTGATTTTCTCTTAGACGAAATTCAGATCCGTGCGACACTCACTAGTGCGTTGAACTAGTAAGTCAGCCTAAATAAGTCTGCACGAAGCAAGCACAAGCAGGTTAGTTGTCTACAAATGTAAGCAAGCAAAAGACAATAATCGAAAACAAGTAAATATTATATCGCAACACAATTCGAGGCTACATCGATAAAATACGCAATAAGTAAGCAAGCAACATATAAGTAATCAATGAGCTAATAAGCATTAAACAATCAAACATCACAACACATCAGATAAAAAAGATCGAACAATCAATGCAAGCAACTCATTTCATTAATCCAAGGATGGAGAAGTATACAATAATGCCCCACTAGTACCTCCTCAACTTGCGACCATAAGCTCACTAGTTGTCCCTAGACAAGCAAATACGAGTGGCCCTTACACGCAGCAAGTCCGCAAAAGCTATAAGATTTTCTATGGGGATAAAGAAAATGGCTAATAGCATAACAGTAAAACCCTGCTTTTCCTTAAAATTGTCCTTCCAAGCAAACTTAAAGACATAAAGCTAGTAAGTAACTCACACAACTCTATTATTTGCTAACATTATTGGTTAAAAGAAAGAGGAATAAGATTTGGGATATATGATTTTGGTTGTTAAATAAGTTGAGCTTTCATACATTATGATACTAGCTTCTTAGCAAACAAACTAAACATGTGAGCAGTTTGCTAGTAGAAGTATTTTCTTTACAAGTAGCATTTAGTCTCAAATGAATTCCACATGGAAGTTTTGAATCTGATCACTTGTGCATGAAATCTCCAAGTAAAGTCTACTATTTAGCCTGAGGATTCTGTCATGTAAATTATAACCAATCCTTTTAGTTGCATAAATATTCTATCTTATTTAAATTATTGAAAGCAATGTTTCCCTTTTTCTGCAGTATATAACATATATGTGTTATCAAATACTGATGCTAAGTCTACTTTCGAGCTAAATGGTTCATTTGTGGTGTTCATGTCTGTCAAAATATCACATAAATCATCTTCTTTGTTATATTGATACTAGTATATTAGCATACATCTTCTTGTTTCATAAAATTGAGTTGTATTGACTAAATTTATGATTGCCATGTCATGGGAGCATTTCTTTAAGTTCATTTTCACTTTCAAATATACAGATGCGGAGGATTCCAAAGGAATTAGTGAAGAAATTTGGGAATGAACTTCGTGTTGTTGATACACTTGTAGGTCCTAATGGTCGTGTCTGGCAAATGGGGTTAACAAAATATGGGAGAGAGATTTTATATCATGATGGTTGGCTTGACTTCATCTAATATCATTCAATTTGTGTTGAATACCTTTTAGTTTTCAAATATGCAAAGAATTCAACCTTTGAATATCTGAATAATTGAAGAGAACCAAAAAATAAAGAGCAGAACTCAGTACATGGAGATGAAATGGAAAGTAAAGATTCAATAGCGATACTAGTTTCCACAATGTACAATTGGCAAGGATCTTTGCATGGCAAAAGGCAACCCAATAAAACTGCTGAGAATTTTAGTTCACCTAGCCCATCTGGCCAAGGCATTGATTTCAAGATTTGTAGGACTAAATTTATAACTGCTAGGCATACTTAGAAGGATAAGCACCGAACAGAGTTTGCAGGTAATGATTATGGGCTTAAAAAGGGCATATAAAGAAAACCCATTCTTCAGATGATGAGAATAAATAAACTAAATTTGGTAATATCTTTATACTTGTATGTCATTTCTCTATAGTATAATGCACAAAATTTCTTCCTCATCACTAATTACATAAATCGAAGATGGACATGAGCTGTTGGCTTTATTGGAGGAAAAAGGAATCTCTGTTAGTAGATTATATCCTAATCTTGCATTGGAAGAAAGACAAAGAGCAATCACTACAGCCAGATTGTTAATGCCTAAAAATCTTTCGATCATGGTTATCATTTTAGCAAAAGAGTGGAAAGTTATCTAAGTTTCGGATTCTGATGGAAGAGAGTAGTGGCCTATCCAAATTAGGTTCACTAATCTAGGAAAGCTTTATTTACAAAGGGCATGGATTAGAGTTTTAGAGAAGATGAATTTGGAGAAAGGAGATATCTGTGTCTTCGAGTTGATCTGTAGGGAGGACTTTGTCTAAATGTTTCAATTTTTAATGCATCTAAAGAGTCAATCTAAGTAATTAGCATGCTATTAGTAGCAAATCTCTATTGGCTATATATTTTCTCTACAGTTGTTCTATTCTTCTAGAGCAGGAACAAACCTTGCATGTTGAGCCATCTTTTCTAGAAAATCATTTTTATTTGTAATTTTTTTCGTGTAATGATTATAATTCGTTACAAGTTTGAATGTTTTCCTAATCCAACAACAGATCACAATCTACATAACCTAAAGAAGCCAGAGTTAAACATTCCTAAACTAGGAAATAGCATAATGCACTCAACTATGAAAAAATATTAAGAAGCAACCAGAGAAAGTGAACATTAATGAAAACAAAACCATGCTAATAAAAGATATTGCTTTGGATTAATTTTTCATTTAAACTTGTAGCATTTCAAAGTCAAGTAGGAGTAAAAGAAGCTTAAATAAGAAAATAATTAAATAAATCTTTTAATTACATTAGAAAATGAGGCCCATTAGATAATTGGCTAGAAGATAAGCCTCTTTTTTGTATAAAGGGTAGAATCAATTAAGAATAAAGGTATTTGCAGACTGCTGAAACATTAGCATTGGCTCTCACCTACATTGTCTGTGCTCTGGGAACCTCGACACCTATCTCTGCAAGTAACCATTGTGTGCAAAATCAAAAGGTGACAAAGGACAGCTACAACTAGATATTGTTTTGTATTCTTGTACACGTTATTTTGTTTTGTTCATTAAGGTTTCAATGCTCTTTGCTTGTACAGAAAGTAAGTGTGTGTGTGTGTGTGTGTGTGTGTGTGTGTGTGTGTGTATGCAAGTTAGTGTAAATGAAAGTTAAGCCGAAAAATATTGAAACAAGTTCACTCAAGCTCTTTGTATCAAGCTCTTTGTTTTTATCTCTAAGTTTTTCATTACTATTACATAGCAAAATCCAACTTAGTATTAAAGTTATGGCCGACCATTTCACAAACCCAACTTTCTCTTTAAATTAAGGAGATAATCAAACACCAAATTCGGCTTTAATACAATCACAAACTCATCTTTCTTTGAATGCTCAAGTAAGCTAGATAAGAACAATTACCTTGTGTGAAAAACACAGATCCTACCCATAATTAGAGAAAATGACCTTGAAAGGTATATATCAATGGCATAAAAGAGATCCTAGATAGACATATTATCACCACATGAGAAGATCTAAGCACTATGACCATAGACAACCAAGCTTACCTTCAATGGCAAAAGCAAGACCAGCTCCTTTTGAGCAAGTTTCTTTCGAACATAAGCAAAGCAACATTGACCTCATTCACAAGTCGCAACACCTCAAGGGAACTCTAGGATGTTGTCACAAGAATGTTTTCGTCTCAATCCCAAGCTAGGATTATGCAGTTAAAAAATCAACTTCAAATGTTCTATGAACATAGATGAGTATATTGAAAGAGTACATCTTAAATTAAAGGACTGGTAGATGATCTAGCCATTGCAGGGAAACCTATTCAAAAAGAAGATTTAAAAGAACACATCTTAAATGGACTTAGAGTAGAATACGATGCAATAGTTATAAATATTGCATCTCAAATAACATATGTTTCATTGGAAGACATCTATGCTCAACTATTTATATTTGAGAATATATTGGAAAACAATAACATAGGAGGCAATGTTAACATAGAGGCTAATATAGCCACTAGTAATAGCTAAAGCTACTGAAACCATAAGAAGAATCAACAGGTTGGAGGAAAAGGTCAAGGTTCTAGTGGAAGTAGAAGAGGCTTCAGAGGAAGAGGCTGAAAAAGAAATAATATGAGTAAAGGTTAGTCCAAGATAATCTGTCAAATTTGCACTAAAGCAAGTCTCTCGGCAACAGCATGCTAGCATAGATTCTATAAGGATTTCAAACCAAAGAACCAAGGAAACCAAACATCATCCTTAGCCTTCATAACAGTACAAGAGACACCAAATGAGAGTGGTTGGTACCTTGATAGTGAAGCCACTAATCACATCACTAATGAGCTAAATAACTTGTCTCTCAAATCAAAGTGCATGGGTAAGGAAAATCTAACTGTTGAAAATGGTAAGAAACTCAAAATCTTACATATTTGATACAATCTATTGCATACATTAAATTCACAGCCCTTGAAACTCAAAAACATTCTTCATGTTCCAGAAATCAAGAAAAATTTGATTAGCATCTCAGAACTAATCCCATATAACAACCTTTCTATTGAATTTAACCATGTTGGTTGTGTTTTGAAAGATCTGAAGCAGAAGGTAGTGTTGCTATGAGTGATTGAAAAAGGGATGTATCGAATTAAAGGAATGAAGGAGATTTGAAGCAAAATTGTTAGGAATCAAAATAAGTTAGAGAGTCCACTTATTGTTATGTCTTTATTTTCTAACACCTGCGATGATCAATCTGACATCAATCCAGGATATGTAAAGAATAAAATATATGGAAATAAGTTAGATACATATCATAGGAAATATGGTCATCCCAGTGATAAAGTTCTTAGAAAAATTCTCTACGCTTGAAAGAACTCGTCATTGAATGAAATTCAATCTCCAACATTTTTTATGGCATGTCAACTTGGAAAACACCATAAACTAACAATCAAAAGTAGTGATTCACACTCAAAACAGTCCCTTGAGCTACTTTACTCAGACCTATAGGGTTCAGCACCAATGAGTTCAGGTAATAACTTCAGATACTACTTAAAAATAATAGATGATCATAATAGGTATACCTAGATATTTCATCTACAAAACAAGTCTCAAACCATACACATCTTCATTGAATTCAAAAAACAAATAGAGAAACTAGTGGGAATTAGCATAAAACCTCTTAAACTGACATGGGGTGAATCTATGCCTTTAGCCAATTTTCTTAAATATCAGGGTTTTTCAATTAGACATTCATGCCCTCACACATCTCACCAAAATGATTGAGTGGAGAGCAAGCATAGACATATAACCAAAACATGACTCATCTTGCTTGCCCAAGCAGGTATGCCCCTCAAAATGTGGTGGAATGCTTTTCAGACTTCAGTGTTTCTAATTAATAAGATGTCAACTCAGGTTCTCAATGATAGTTCACCTTATGAAAAACTCTTTGGAAAGACACCAGATTGCACCTTTCTTCATGTCTTTAGTTATGTATGCTTTCCCTACCTAAGATACTACAATCAATATAAACCCCAATACCATACACAAAAATGCACCTTCATAGGTTACAACCCAAAGCATAAGAGTTATAGGTGTTTAAGCAATTTAGGAAGAATATATGTATCTAGGCATGTAACCTTTAATGAATATGAGTTTCCTTTCAAAATAGATCCAACCTTTGTAGAGGCTGGAATAATTCCAAAAGTCATAGGTCATTCAACTACTCAAAATTGCTTGTTTTTCCTATTCTCTCCAATTCTCCATAAGAGTCGAATGCAACACCTAGCTCAGCTCCTTCAACAATAGCTCAGGCCTTTGTACAATCCTTAAACAATAATTAGGTTAGAACTTCCCTTTTCATTCAACATGAATTTGCTATAACTACAGGTGATCAAACTGAAAATGCAGCACCACTTCTGGTTCAAAACCTATCACATCTCAGACAACAGGAAATAAGAGAACATCATCAGTTTCCAACAGCAGAGAATATCTACCCTATGATCACAAAGTTCAAAGTGAGAACATTCAAACCTAAGTTGTACCATATAGAAAAACTTCAAGGTGTAAAAAATGTACCAACTACAGCAGAAAAAGCAATGGAAATTCCAGAATAGAGATATGCCATGATGCAGGAATATGAAGCATTGATGAAGAACAACACCTTGGATTTGATGTCTAACAAACCAAATATGAAACTTGTGTGAAACAAATGGATTTTCAAAATAAAGTACAATTCGAATGGCACAATTGCAAGGCACAAAGCAAGACTTGCTACAAAAAGATACCACTAAACAGCAAGTGTAGACTTCACAGAGACTTTCAACCTAGTTGTAAAGTCTTCTACAGTGAGAATTTTGCTCAGCTTGGTTGTAAATCAAGGTTAGGGTATAAAACAAGTTGATGTGAACAATGCATTCTTGTATGGTAATCTGAATGAAGTAATGTTAATGCTACAACCACAAGGATTTGAAGACAAAATGACCTATTCATATATGCAAACTAAGAAAGGCATTACATGGTTTGAAGTAGGCACCTAAGGCTTGGTATGAAAAACTTAAGAATGTACTACAACTTTGGGGATTCAAAAATCTGAGGTCAGATACCTCTATGTTCTTTCTGTTTACAAATCAAGGTATGGTGATAATGTTAGTATATGTAGATGATATCCTAATCACAGCTAATGAAGAATCATTGGTTCAGCAAGTAATTTAGAAGCTGAATAACAAGCTCTTTAAATCCCTTAGCTACTTTCTTAGAATAGAAGTTAGAAGAGATCAGTTTGGAATGCACTTAAATCAAGCTAATTATATACAAGACATCCTTAAAATGATAGGTATGGAAAATTGTAAGGACAGTGCCACATCTATCAGCATTGGTGACAAGTTTACAAAAAAATGTGGTATTGACTTCAAGGATGAAACTCTCTATAGGAGCTTGATTGGGGCACTGCAATACGTAACTTTGACTAAACCAAAAATTGCATACTCAGTTAACAAACTGAGTCAATTTAAGCAAGCCCCAAAATAAGCATATTGGCTTAGGTGTAAGAGAATTCTGAGATACTTGAAAGGTTCCCCATGCCACGAACTTCACTACATCACATATAGAAGAATTGAAATTGATATACATTTCATAAAAGGGAAGCTATCAAATGGAGAAATTGAAGTTAGATATGTTCCCACTAAAGAGTAGCGTGCTGATGTGCTTACAAAGGCATTGCCAACAAAAAAATTTCAGAGACTTTAAGGACAACCTCAACATCGTCTCAGATAGTTGAGTTTGAGAAAGGGAGTTAAGAATAAAGGGATCTGCAGACTGCTGAAACACCAGCCTTGGTCCTCACCTGCATTGTCTCTGCTCTGGTAGTGTCGACATCTATCTTTGCAAGCAGCCATTGTGTCCACTATGTGCAGAATCAAAAGGTGACAAAGGACAGCAACAACTAGATATTATTTTGTATTCTTGTACACGTTGCTTTGTACCTTCAAGTAAAGCAAGCACCTCAGAAGTGTGTTTTACTTGGAGAATTGAGAATATTTATTACTAGAAGATATAGATATCTTTCAGCAGAAGAAAGCGAGAGAGCAGTCAACTTTGCCAGATCATTAAAGCTGAAAAATCCTTCATTCATGGTTATCTTGCTATCAAAAAAAACATGTCGGAGTCATGTGATAAGCTTTAAATAAAACAAGATCATGAACTTTACTTTCAGTATATACTTAATTGCAATTCATTTTATTTGTATAGTATGTTCCAGCCGAATTTGCAAAGAAGTTTTTCAGTAGAGATTCCAAATGTATCAAACTACGGGCTAGCAATGAGAGAGAGTTGTCTCTCCAAATTTATTGGAGACCTACAGGGGGTTTATACATAACAAAGGGATGGGTTGAATTTTCAAAGGCCAGGAATTTGAAAGAAGGAGATATATGTATCTTCGAGCTTATTAGAAGGAAGGATGTTCCTCTGAAAATTTCTGTATATCAGGATAAAGGGGTATTTGGAAAAATGAACACTCCACCAACACAACAGAATCGGGCTAAAGATACTTTTGGTTTTGCTCAGGGTTTTAAAAGGAAGCGTCAGTCTACTGCCTCCTTCGAAAACTTCAAAATTAAGCACAAGTATGAGCCACAAATCAAGAAATGTAAAATAGAAGAGTTTGTGGAGATAATTGAATCTGATAGTGATAATGAATATGATTTGTTTGCTTTACTAGGAGAAATGGGAATATGTGTTACTAAAAAACATGGATTTCTTTCAACAGAAGAACGCAAGAGAGCAATCAACATTGCCAGATCATTGAAGCCGAAAAATCCTTCATCCATGGTTATCTTGCAGTCAAGAAACATAGATTGCAGTGATGTGGTGAGCTATCCAACAAATGCGTATCATTAAGTTTGCTTTCGATACATAGTTTTAATTCTTTTCATTTGTGCAGTATGTTCCAGCCAATTATGCTAACAAATTCATGAGTAGAGATGCCAAATATATCAAATATCAGGCTTCTAATGGGAGTGAGCTGCCTCTCCAAATTCATTGGAAACCTAATGGGGTTTTTTTTCTAAAGGGATGGGCTGAATTTTTGAAAGCAATGAATTTGAAGGAAGGAGATATCTGTATCTTTGAGCTTATCAGGAGGAAGGATGTTCTTTTGAAATTTTCAGTATTACCGGATAAAGTGGTATACAGTAAAATGAGCCCACCGCCAGCAGACCAAAATCAGGCTAAAGATGTGTTTGAGAACTCAAAAGTTAAGCACAGGTGTGAGTCACAAAGCAAGAAGTGTAAAACGGAATGGTTTTTGGAGATAAAAGACTCAGATGATGGTGATGAATATAATTTGTCCGCTTTGCTTGGAGATATGGGAATATTTATTACTGAAAAATGTGGACTTCTATCAGAAGAACAAAGCAAGAGAGCATTGAACATTGCCAGATCATTGAAGCCGAAAAATCCTTCATTCATGGTTGTCCTGCAGTCAAGAAAAGATTGCAGTAATTTGGTGAGCTATCCAATAAATGCGTATCATGAAGTTTGCTTTCGATACATAGTTTTAATTCTTTTTATTTGTGCAGTATGTTCCAGCCAAATTTGCTAACAAATTCTTGAGTAGAGATGCCACATCTATAGAAGTACAAGCTTCTAATGAAAGAGAATACTTGTCTATCCAAATTCGTTAGAGACCTGGTGGGGATTTCCTTTTAAGTAAGGGATGGGCTGAATTTTCGAAAGACAATAATTTAATGAAAGGAGATATCTGCATGATCGAGCTTATCAGGGCGAAGGATGTTCTTCCGAAACTTTCAGTATTTCATGGGTAAATAGAGTAAATCCAAAGGGTATTCAATGCTAGAGTAAGTATATGTTCATCTACTTTCAAACTGTGTTCATTGTAGTGGGATAGTTTAAGTTTTGCCTGTGCTTTGAGGAAGGTATTAATTTGAGGATTTTACGTGTCTGTTTGGAGTTTCTTTGTAGAACTCGCAAAATTCAAAATAATCAAATTTTATTCAATTACGGTATTAATTATAAATTTACGAAGTTTTAAGTTCGAAGTAAT
>JAXCLQ010000010.1:7938769-7953642 GCA_035584115.1 Cedrela odorata | reverse complement strand
GGCGAACACAGGTGATTAGGCATAGAAGAAATTTTGATTATAATGTGGTAAGATTGTCAGGCGGTTAGAAAGAAAGAAAAAGGATTCGGTACAGATGAGACGTAGAGAGAGGACAAGGAGTCCGTACTGCAGTCATTAGGGCACATGAGTCCGTCATGTATCCGAGAGTCATGTATGGTTCAACTTTTAGCATATTATAAAAATATATATCATTTTATTTATTTCATTGTATAAATTTCTGTAATACATTGAAAGTTTTTGTATTTCATTACCCACTTTACTGTATTAAGCGATTTATGAATTTACGATTAACAATATTTGTTGAATAAAAATAAATAAATAAATGTACGCATTCATACATGTAGAGAGAGTGAGGCTTAGGGTAACAGTGTAGTCCGTTACCTATCGGTAGCATCTCCGAATAGGGGGTGTTACATTCTTAAATTCTAAAGATTTATATACCAACTGTAATGCAGTTCACCTTGCTTTTTTAATTCACTGCTTAGGCTTAAATATCATATGCATTCTTACTAAAACAGGACTAAAATGCAATTTAAACAAAAGAAAGTTTGATAGGATTTGAAGATTTTGAGAACCATATTGACAATAAACGTTTTCTTATAATTTTTTTACAATAAGGTAAAATTATTTAATTTAAACGAAAAAAAAAATTAACAAACAATTAGATGGTAGTCCATTGAAAAGTAAAATAAAATAACTGTAATATTAAGTATAAAAAATAATGAGCAACCCAATGATCACTCAATAACAGTTACAACTAACAAACCTGGCAGAGTGTTACTATATACTATATATATACATAACCCGAACGTCGAAGCAGAAAATAAACTTGGACGGAGTTCAGAAGCTTAGCAAATATGTATCATTAACTAAACAAGTCAATGGCGTTGAGCAAAAGAGTTCAACAAAACCATTGTATCGAATTCTTTGCTGCAGAGTCCCGCCCATTTCTTCAAGGTTATTCTTCCCTCTTCCCTTCAAGACAAGAAGTAAAAAAAAATTGTAAAATTGTAGTCTTGCATTCAGAATTTTCAAAGGGGCGGTCTGTCATGTGGTTGTGAAGCGTGGAATGAGAATTACTTTGATGACAATGAAGAATTCTGGCGAAATCTAGATGGTTTTGCATTCACTGTCAACTCTTTTGATTGCATCACCATTCAGCCTCATTTCATCATGAAAATCATTATTTCCCCTGTTGTACCATTTAATAACATCTATCGTTTGAGTCTGATTTCAGACTAAATGATAGGTTGGTTGTGGTCTTGTATATCAAATGATGAGATCAAATGCAGTTTCTATGTTGTATTGGTACTGGGACATCATATATCTTCCTGTTTTTTGTAGCACTGATCTACACGCCATTTGATAAATTATCGCTTGATTGTATTTGCATGTGCATAGGCTTCCAGCAAAGTTTGTGAGAAAATTTGGATGAAAGCTTTTTACTATCGCTACACTTGTATATCCCAACGGTCCTTTTTGGCAAGTGCCTTTGACAAAAGACGGGAAATTTTTTGGTTACATGATGGTTGGCATGACTTTGTAGAATATCATTCTATTACTGCTGGATACGTTTTGGTTTTTAAATATAGGTGGAATTCAACTTTTTGTGTTCTTATATTTGATTGACCGCTTGTGAGATTAACAATCCAAATAACATGGAAGAATCCAAAATGATAAGTAGAATGACTTAGATGATGACTCCAATCAGATAATTGTTTTGCAAATCCAAACCAACATCTGATCTCTTCGGAAACAAACAATTTGATGAATATCCAAGTAAAGGAATCGTCAATCTGCTGCTTTCCTTGAGAACTCAGAAGATGAGCACAAGTGTGAGCCGCAAAGCAAGAAATGTAAAGCGGAATAGATGTTGGAGATAAGTGAACGAAATGATGACAATGAGACTAATTTGTGGGCTGTGCTTGAAGAAAAGGGAATATGTTATACTGAAAAACATGGACTAATTCTTTCTTCAGAAGAAAGCGAGAGAGCAATCAACATTGCTAGAGCTTTCAAGCCAAAAAAATGCCTCATTCATGGTTATCTTGTATTCAAGTAACAAATATTCCCTTGTGGTGAGCTTCTGAATAAAATGTGTGTAATGCCCCCAAATTCGGAGGGTCAAAGTCTGATTTTTCTTAATTTACAAAATTTACTTTTGAATAATTTACAAAACTTAATAATAATAAAAGTTTTAAATCCTAAGGAACCAAGAAACTGCAAATGCTCAGCTAAATTCATCCGCTAAAAATATTCGTAAAACTTCAATTATTTAAGAATCACAATTAATTATAATGAATTTTAAGTTCAGTAAATATACTAATTTTTTATATACACAAAATACATACATACTTATATACAATGCGTGCACATAATATGACACGAACTGAAAAATTATGATCATTTCAAAACTTTCATAACACTTAAACATTGTAAAAGTTTCTTTCAAAATTTACTAAAAATATTTTCATTCAATTACTATTTAGTAGGATTTCACTTATCACTTATTACTGATTGAATCAATGTCTCCCATCAATAACATACCGTATACGTATGTGGAATAAGCGCAAGTGAGGCATATGATTTCAAAAACAATGAACACTCATGACCGAAGGTAAGAGTCATTCCCTCACCCTGATCAATGATAAGTCCTCCTACATGTACAAATACTTCTTCACACGAATGTGAAAACTACTATACCCAAAAGTACTCCAAAGGTCTCTCTCATATCATACAAAACATTTAATAATACTTATCAATATACTAAACCCGAAAAAATAGCCACATATATAAACGCTCCTTATAAACTTGTAATTGCCTACTAAGCAAGTAATGAAGTTCAATACCCTAGCACACAAATCTTAACTTTCATGAATATTTTTAAACAAAATTACTTCTTATCACTTAAAACACAATACATATGTTCATACTTCAATGTCAATGCACATAACTTATAAGCAATCACACATAAACACATCATCATGAACAACTACATAAACACATAATAATAAAAAATCAATGTTTTCATAATAACATATAATTGAAAAATACTCTTAAAAACACAATTAAATACATACATATATACATATATTGTTATTCTTTTTAAAAGTCTAATATATTTACCTCTTGAAGAACAAAACCAAGCTAACTTAAATATTTTGACCTATAATTAAATATTGACATTCATAAGGCTCGTATACACTACCACAAAGTACAATAAACTTATTAGACCTTAAAAGTACAACTTACATCAACCAACCTATTTAGCAACTTAATATTCTTAAACTCGTCAAAACTAACCTTATATTGTTTAAGGATTTTTCTTCTACCTTAAATGACGTTATTTCCTAATGAAATCATAACATAATTTTTAATAAACATAATATAAAATCACATTAAAATATTAACCCTTAACTTCTCTTAAATTTTTTTTTTTCATATGCTAAATTTAATCATTTATCCTAATAGTATTAGGAATAATATTGAGTAATCCTTAATATTTGATTTTTAGAAAATATAATACATATCCAAATATCCTATAATTTTGCAAAAGTGATATAGACATATAGAAAGCAAAGAATTAAAAGTTTTGGGACTAAGTTCATTTTAGAAATTATTTAAACAAATTTAGTTTTGAAATCTTCAAATTTTGCAAAGTGAAATCAGCAGTGAGTTATTTTCAATCATAATTTTATATCAATTCGAAAATAAAGAATTTGACCATAAAATTTTAATATGATGTAACAAACACAATTATAAATCAGTATAGAAAATATCATAATTTTTTAAGACGATTTGGTTAACTAAAACAATTTCGTTGTTCATATGTTTTACAAAAAGGAGCAGTTTTCAGCATTCTAGATTTGGATTCAGAAATTTATTAAAAATTGAAAACTTAATATTTTTTAATGAAACAAAATTCATAATAACTCTAAAGATGTCTAATTTATTTACCTAAATCAATTTAGTCAATTTATATATCAAATTATTTTACAAAATTTACGGAATAAACTATTGTCATATATCAACTCTACATAACTTCTATTTCTTCAATTCATTCTTCTCAAATAATAACCATTAATCCATAATTATAAGAAATTCATCCCTATACACTTCAAAACATGTTATAAATTCTCATAATTATCGAATTTTATGAAACATACATAACAACAATTGTATACTAAATTCTTAATAATCATCTTTAACATAAAAGTAAGAAAATATCTAAAACTTACCTTCAATCTCCAAATCTTCTTGTACGAAATCATAACCTTCTTTAAAACAAACATATATTTTATTAGATGAATCATTCTTGTAAAGAAAATAACTTATTGGAACTACAATACAATTATGTTACTGTAAGAAAGGACAGCTTAGAACTCAAATCATTTGCCAACTAGAGTCTACACAGAGTGTTCTACACCTTAAAACTTTGCCTTCAAGACAGTGTTATGGGTTGAGAAATTTTTCTAGTGTCAACAACACTCGGCACTAGCTGATTAAGGCGAGGACACGTGACACATTCGCTGGTTCTTCATTCAACACGTGGACTTTTTTTTAAAATTATTTACAACAGTGACATCGTCTAATAGAACGGAATATGTCTGAGAAGTTAGCCGTATAAATCTGAATAAAATCAAAATGAAAATCTGGTAGCAGGTGGAGAAAGTAGAAAAGCAATGTTATTTTCCAGCTTCATGGTCAAGATTCCATGTATTTGGTTCCATTTATGGGTTTGATTTTATTCAGACCAAAACCTGCTTCTGTGAAAAGTAAAAGTAAAAGCAGCTAGTGCTTTAATAACCCACTGTCCTTTCCCTTGCTTGTAGTGCTCTAATGGCTGGCTTTAATTGCTTTAAACTGTCAAATTCAGTACGGAGGAATACAGAGTTTCAGAAGTGAGGACCATGAAACTTAAAGTTGAAAAAAATGCAGGTACATGTCTGCAGGCAGGAGGAAACATGTGATTTAATTTAAGGAAGCAAATAGCAGTTGGGATTCAAGTTCAACACAAATAAGAAGCAGGTTGTACGTGGAAGTCAATTTCACAGCTTTTATATTATTTCTTTCAATTGATTATTGTCAGTAAAAAGGAAACAAAAAGCTTGTTAATTACGATTAATTAGTCTCATTACATAATTTAGCAAATGATTAGAGTTCTCTGAGTGTTGTTCATCTGCAGAAAGGACAGCTTAGAAATACTTAATAAAGCTCATTCTGCTTACAAATTTTTTTTCATTATTTTGTCACCGATTGGAATGAAAACCCAGTTGTACTTGTACGACACATATTTATAATACAAGTTTTGTAACTTAAAAATTGTTAAGAATTTAAATAAATTTGTATACAAGCACAACATCTTTAGTTTAGAAATGGCTTCTTTGCCGGGGACTTCCTCTCATTTCGTCGAGATTGTCCTTACCTCTGCCCTTGAAGACAAGAAGCTGGTAATTCTCACAACTTTCATTCATTTCTCTGCAGAGATTTTAGATTAGCTTTATCAGTTTCCATATGTTTATGTCATTTGTTTGAGGGATTCATAAGTTGTTCTCACTCCATAATCAATGTAACGTAGCTAAGATTCCCTTTAATATGTTGAACAAATTTATGTTATAACTAGACTTATCAAATTATTTAACTGAATTATGAAGCAAAAATCTCTACTTTAATTTGCAAATGGGTGGAAGTGGCCCAGTGGGGTTCATTTTGTGGGTGTGAAGTGTGAAATGAGATTTGCATAGAATAAATAAAGAGTTCTAGGGAAATTTAGACGGATTAATATTCAGCTATGAGTAATCATATTGACAGCTTCGCTTAAAAAGTAAAGAAGTGATAGAGTTTTCAAGTGACAGGAGTCGAGTGCTTGGAACCATTTATACAAAGTTGAGGGATTGAGAAACTAACCACATTTATAATTCTAAAATGTGAAGGAAGGTGATTGGTATAAATTTATTAAATTTGTGAAAAACATGCTTGGTAGCATATATTCAATATTAAATTGTTATGGTAAATGGAATTGGACCTCCAATTTCAATTGGGCAATTTCTAAGATACCCAATTCCAAAATCAAAGTTCCGTTTCACACAGAAATTTGAAATTGAACAATTCTCCTGTTGATTTATTTTGTTGAAATATAAATAAAGTGTTTGACAATTAAATCTCATATTAAAAAACAAAATGGTGCTTTAACACTTTACAGGTATTTATACTTTATAGTGTAATAAATATCATAACATATATAGTATGCTTATATGGTCTGCACATAAGTGTCATGGCACTTCGAGTCACTTTTGTCACTTATTAGGTGCATTGTGTCGTGGCACTTCGAGTCATTTTTGTCGCATATTAGGTGCATTATTCTAAAACATACGTATTTCGAGTATCCGTTCTAAAGTCTAAAGATTTCCAACATTTAGCAGAAAACATCTCCAACAATTCATCCTTAATGCAGCTGCAAACGTATCTGGTAAGTGGGAGGCCTGGGTGCATTAAGGAAAATTTTAAATGGAGAGATCATGACGGCTGCAGTCGGGAGTAAAGCTTTTTATGGAGATATAGAGCAATCAGAAGCAGAGACCATTATTTTTATAACTAATGTTCACAAATTAGCCAATTAGCTTTATCTTTTCAGCACTCGGTAATTCAGCTAGACAGCTAGATGATATTCCAGCAGAAGTTACATGTATTCTGTAATGCTCTGTTAATAAATGAACAAAGTTCTCAAAAAAATAGGATCAAATTACAGTATATATCTCTCCATCTTTTCTTATGTTGTGAATAATATTATTTGGGCAGATAAGTATTTTTCCATGTATATGCACATGTAACACAGTCTCTATTCCGTTTATTTTATATTTTTAAATAAAAAATGGCAAATTTGTAAATAAAGGTTCTGGATTCTGGAGAAGCCAGCATTGGAAGGAAACAGAGACAGACATGGCAGACAGCTTTTTCACAGGTAAAGTTATAAATTTTATCTTTTATTAGATAATCACATGCAAGTTGTGAGAGTAGTTTGTTTCCCATCAGACGGGTCCGAACTCATCAAGATGTAGGACAATTTTCTGTTAAAGATTTAAAGAAAGCGTATCATCAGGACAGAAGAAAAGTGTGTTTCAAAATCATAGCACACAGTCTACAGACTAAAGCTGTCACAACAGCAAACATGTGACTTTACCTAGTAACTCAAGGAAACAAACAAAGGAGAGGAGTGCGGTTCCATGGCAGAGATACCTTCACGTTTCTTCAAGGTCATCCTTCCTACCACCATTGAAGATAAGAAGCTGGTAAGTAATTCTCACATTTCTTTTGTACTTACACTGTTGTTAGATCCTCAGCAATATGAAGAAGTGGTTGTTTTGTGCTCAATTTTTAATTTTTTCATTGATTTTAATTGCTAGACTGTTCACTGTGGGTGTCATCACTATATAAAATTTGCGTAAAGTTGAGAGAATTATTTCAATTAAATGGCAGAGGAAGCATTGAACAGTGTTATATGGGATTTTTGGTCATCAGTTTATAGTATAACTGTTCTAGGACATAAATTGCATGAGCTTGTGAAGTTATATATGATGAAATCTAAGTTAACACAGTTATACGTTATACATTGGCAATGGTCTTGAATATCAGAAGATTATAACTTAATCATCTTCTTTGTTGGGTTGGTGCTAGAATATGTCTTCTTGTTTCTGTAACCTTATTTAGGGAAATTTTGATGGTTTTGCACTGTTTTGCTTCGCAACCAACTGAACCAACCCCTTTTAATTGCATTAATATTCAGCTTTATCTCTTGATGAAAATTGTTCTCTCTCCTATCCGTAGTATTTAATAACATTTGTTGTTGTTTGGATTCAGATTTCAAGCTAAATGGTATGTTGATTGCTGCTCTGTACATCAAATGATGATATCAAATTCGGTTTATTTGATGTATTGGCTATATGATATATCTTCCTGATTTTTTGTACATTTATCTATCATGAACGTATTTTGTTGGTTGATTTTGACTTGTTTTGAAATAGATTATTGTCTAACACTATTTGCATAAATGTAGAGGATTCCACCAAAGTTTGTGAGAAAGTTAGGACATGAACTCTCTGATGTTGCTACACTCATAGTTCCTAATGGTACTCGTTGGCGAGTGGATTTGAAAAGAGATGGTAGAAATGTTTGTTTTTGTGATGGTTGGCATGAGTTTGTGAAAAGTCATTCAATCTCCACCGGATACTTTTTGTTTTTCAAATATGGGAAGAATTCAAGTTTTTATGTTGTTATTTTTGATTTGACTGCTTGCGAGATTGACTATCCATGCAGCGATGAAGGATCAAAGAAAGATGAGCAGAATTCAAAATTTCAGGATGAAATGGATAGTGAGGAGTGTTTTCTGATAAGCGAAGAGTATTTTAAAATGAACTCTTCGCCATCATGGCAGAATCGAGCTATGCCTACTTTTTGTTCCACTCAAGGAATTAAAAGGAATCTTCAATCTACTATTTCCCTTGAGAAGTCAAAAGTTGAGCACAGGTGTGAGCGGCAAAGCAAGAAGAATACAATGGAAGTGTCTGTGGAGATAACTGAATCAAATGATGGCAATGACTATGATTTGTGGAATTCACTTGAAGAAATGGGAATATATATTACTGAAAAATATGAACTTCTTTCAGCAGAAGAAAGAGAGAGAGTAATCCACATAGCCAGATCATTGAAGCCTAAAAATCTTTCATTCATGGTTATCATACGGCCAAGTAAAAAATGTTGTCGTGAGGTGGTGAGTTATTGAACAAAATGTGGTTGTGAAGTTTGCTTTTGATCTATACTTAGATGCTATTCTTTTTGTTTGTGCAGTATGTTCCATCCAAATTTGCTAGGAAGTTCATAAACAAGGTTGCCAAATCTATCAAAGTACAGGTTTATAATGGAACAGAATGTTCTGTCCAAGTCTGGTGGAGACGTCATGGGGGTTTCTTTTTGAGCAAGGGATGGGCGCAAATTTCAGAGTACTATAATTTGAAGGTAGGAGATATTTGTATCTTCGAGACTACTAGGACGGAGAATATTCTGAAACTCACAGTATATGCATTAGAGTAAATTTGAATTATTAGAGAATAGTGTGTAATCAATGATGCCTAAATCCCTAAGGTGCAAAACTTTAAATCTACCTTCTCTTTCTAGTATAATCTGTTTAAAGGGGACTCAAATATGTTTAGTAAACTTTCAAAAGAAATTGTGATATATTAACTTTTGCGAGTGCTTTGACTAAGTTGTAGTTCTTTAGATTATTTATAAATGATTTAGATGATCTCTATTGTGCCTAAGGATTTTCAAGAACACTGTTACACTTGCAAATTTGTGTTTTCAATTTTTTGTTGCACTCGCAAATTTGTGATTTCAATTTTATATTTAACTGCACCTCTGCTTTCTGGAATTGTATATTTATGTTTTTATGGTTAACCTTACTTCTGTTCAGCTATGAGTAATCATATTGACAGCTTCTCTTAAAAAGTAAGAAGCGATAGAGTTTTCAAGTTACAGGAGTCAAGAGTGCTTGGAACCACTTATACAAAGTTGAGGGATTCATAAACTAACCACATTTATAATTCTAAAATGTGAAGGAAGTTAGTTGGTATAAATTTATTAAATTTGTGAAAAAAAAGCATGGTCGGTAGCATATATTCAGTATCAAATTGTTATGGTAAATGGAATTGGACCTCCAATTTCAATTGGGCAATTTCTAAGAAACCAATTCCAAAATCAAAGTTCCATTTCACACAGAAATTTGAAATTGAACAGTTATTCCTTAGTGTTGATTTATTTTGTTGAAATATAAATAAAGTGTTTGACAACTAAATTTCATATTAAAAAATCATACGGTGTTTTAACATTTTATAAATATTCATACTTTATAGTGTAATAAATATCATAACATATATAGTATGCTTATATGCCCCGCACATGAGTCATGGCACTTCAAGTCACTTTTGTCGCTTATTAGGCGCATTTTTGCATTTTTTGCTTCTAAATTTCATAAACAATCTCGGGTAAATAACACTTTATTATACATACATGGCTCAAGTATCCGTTCCACAGATTTCCTACATTTAGCAAGTATCTGTTCTAAATTCGTTCTAAAGATTTCCAACATTTAGCAAGTATCCGTTCTAAAGTCTAAAGATTTCCAACATTTAGCAGAAAACATCTCAAACAATTCATCCTTGACGCAGCTGCAAACGTATCTGGTAAGTGGAAGGCCTGGGAGCATTAAGGAAAAATTTAAATGGTGAGATCATGCTGGCTGCAGTGGGGAGTAGAGCTTTTTAAGGAGATATAGAGCAAACAGAAGCAGAGACCATTATTTTTATAACTAATGTTCACAAATTAGCCAATCAGCTTTATCTTTTCAGCACTCAGTAATTCAGCTAGACAGCTAGAGGATATTCCAGCAGAAGTTACATGTATTCTGTAATGCTCTGTTAATAAATGAACAAAGTTCTAAAAAAAACAGGATCAAATTACAGTATATATCTCTCCATCTTTTCTTATATTATGGAAAATATTATATGTGCAGATAAGAAGTATCTTTCCATGCATGTAGCACAACTCTGGAGAAGCCAGCATTGGAAGGAAACAGAGACAGACATGGAAGACAGCTTTTTCACTGGTAAAGTTATAAATTTAATCTTTTATTAGATAATCACATGCAAGTTGTGAGAGTAGTTTGATTCCCATCAGACGGGCCCAAACTCATCAAGATGTAGGACAATTTTCTGTTAAAGATTTAAAGAAAGCGTATCATCAGGACAGAAGAAAAGTGAGTTTCAAAATCATAGCACAGTCTAAAGACTAAAGCTGCCACAACAGCAAACATCTGAGTTTACCTAGTAACTCAAGGAAACAAACAAAGGAGAGGAGTGCAGTTCCATGGCAGAGATACCTTCACATTTCTTCAAGGTCATCCTTCCCACCACCATTGAAGATAAGAAGCTGGTAAGTAATTCTCACAACTGTTATATTAATTCTTGCTTTCCTGATATTATTGTTGAGAAAAGAAAACAATAAATGGGGTTTTTTTGTTATGTTTGTGGTTGTTAACAATGCTAACGTACCCACATTTTCTATTGCGTGTTCATTTGTTTCCTGCTCATCAAACAAACTGGCATACTAACTAGCACCTGGGCTTTGGTTTTGCATGTGTGGAACATTTTCTGTGGAAACAGCACATGATGCCGCTTTATGTCTATAAAAGTTTAAGATACAGCCGTTTAGTCTTGGCTGAAATGTTCTATCTTTCAATTCCACAAGCAAGTTGATCTGTCCTGCATACGGAAGCTTCGTGTTTATTTTATTTTTATTTTTTTTCTGCTTTTTTCTTTTAATTGCTGATTAGCTTGTTAATCATTTGTGTTGGGAGAGTTCAATATTCAAGTAACTGAAGCTTGAATTTTTTTTTTTATATCTATCAGTATAATGGGTTCAGTTTGTCTGTAGCATATGCTATTTTGGGGTTCCTTCTTCAATGTTGTTTAATGTTGCAAAGGTGCATTAATTAATATGTTGAACAAGTTACTGTCACTTTAGTACTTACAATGTTGTTAGATCCTCAGCAATCTGAAGAGGTGGTTGTTTCGTGCTCGATTTTTAATTTTTTTTCTTTGATTTTAATTGCTAGACTTTTCACTGTGGGTGTCATCACTGTATAAAATTAGGGTAAAGTTGAGAGAATTATTTCAATTAAATGGCAGAGGTAGCATTGAACAGTGCTATATGGGATTTTTGGTCATCAGTTTATAGTATAACTGTTCTAGGACATAAATTGCATGAGCTTGTGAAGTTATATATGATGAAATCTAAGTTAACACGGTAATACATTATATATTGGCAATGATCTTGTATATCAGAAGATTATAACTTAATCATCTTCTTTGTTGGGTTGGTGCCAGATTATGTCTTCTTGTTTCTGTAACCTTATCTATAATGATAATAAATTTATGACTGAATTTTTATGGAAGCATCTTTTTCTTGTTGTTTAACATTTAGATCACATAACTTTATTTTCATAAATGCAGAGGATTCCGGAAAAGTTTGTGAGGAAATTTAGGGATGAACTCTCTTCTGTTTCTATACTTACAGTTCCTAATGGTAATGATTGGCAAGTGGGTTTGACAAAAGATGATGGAAAGGTTTGGTTTCATTATGGTTGGCATGACTTTGTAGAATATCATTCAATTTGTGTTGGGTACTTTGTCATTTTCAAATATGCAGAGAATTCAAATTTCCATGTTTATATATTTGATACAACTGCTTGTGAGATTCTGTATCCATCCAGAAAAATACACCCTACACCGCAGAACCAGGCTAATTCTTCTCCTGCTTCAGCTAGTAGTAATACGATTCGGAAGTGTACTGCTACTCTTGACAGCTCAAAATTTAAGAAAACGCAAGGCAAGAAGCAGAAGATGGATGAGGTTGAGGTCAAAAATGAATTGATTGATGTGAATGAACCATTGCAAGGCAAATGGAATGTAAATGAAATGTACAATTCACAAGGAACTTTACGTCGCAAAAGGGACCCGAGTAAACATGCTGAGAACTTCTGTCAAGCTGGTACGTCATTTCAAGACCTGGACATCGAGATTGATAAGACAAAATTCAAGACAACGACACAGAATGGAAAGGATAAGCTCCGAGCAGAAGTTATAGGTACTCAGAGTGAGCTTAAGAAATCAGCATATGAGGTAAGGACTCGTATCAAAGATGAAGCGAATGAAAGAACTAAATTGGGTAATCTCTTTATACTTTATGTCCTTCATGTTATTACACTGTTTACAAAGTTAATCTTTTTCATAACTAAATGCATAATTTGCAGATGAAGATAATTTGCTGCCTTTGCTTGAAACTATGGGCATCTATATTTCTAGAAGATATCGACATCTAGCAGCAGAAGAAAGAAAGAAAGCAATCAGCATTGCTAGATTGTTCAAGCCTACAAATCCTTCCTTCATGGTTATCTTATCATCAGATACCATAGATAACCATCGCCTGGTGAGCTTCTAAATATAATGTAATCATGATGCTTATCTAATTAGCCTTTGATATATTCTTAATTGCAATTCCTTTTGCTTGTGCAGTATGTGCCGACCAAATTTGCTAGAAAGTATTTCAGGAGAGATGTCCAATGCATCAAAGTGCAGTATTCCGATGGAAGAGAGTGGGTTGTCGAAATCGCACATTATGGTGTTGGATTATTTATAAAAGAAGGATGGGATGAATTTTCTAAAGTGAGGAAGTTGAAGGGAGGAGATATTTGTCTCTTTGAGCTGATCAGAACAGAAGATGTTCTTATGAAAGTTTTAGTGTATAATGCTTCTGTAGATAAATCCAAGTGATTAGGAATCTTTATCAACTATCAATTTCCTTGCTGGTATATATAGTTGAAGGAATTCAATGCTAAAATATGCTTTTAAGCTTTCAAACAGAGGACAATGTTGTAGAAGTTGCAATATTATATTAACCTGGTGTTTTTTCTGGCCCTTTTATATTAATATCTTTTGAGCTAATTGTGATATCAAGGAGATGCCGTGGATTGATCAGCTTCTCTACACAAGCTTGCATTATTTACGGACTGAGAATTTGAGTTTTTGTTTCCCTGTTTTCTGATTACATGACTGTTTCTTATTCTTTCAAAGCATGCAAAGGAGGTTTAGCAAAATTGAGATGCAAAGTTTTGCTGTTTCCAAAACAAGACCAAATCAACAGTCAGTAAGAGCTTTGCTTGTTAGAACTGCTGGAATGCAGAGTGTCAGCTTTGACCTCATTTGCTCAAAAGGGCAAAACCAGTTCCAGCAAGACTTGCAATATTTTTACTGTGGCCTAAAAGAAAAACTCAAGATCATCTAAAATTATTAATTGCACCTTAATGGTTTCAATGACTTGAAAGGGATGTTTACCAAACCCAAACATTAATGCATAGTTCCATTCTACCTGCAAACTCTTGTTAGTAACCATAACAATGCTTTGAAAAACACAATTCTTTGTATATACTTTATAATATTTGATAATACTAATTCATTCATAAACTTTTTTGAAATAATATTGACCTCAAATTATACTAAAATTGAGGGAGAATGTGATTTATATTTATTTAATATTTTGTTAAAAATAAAGCAAACAAGAAATATAATTTTAAATAATTTTTTTTAATTATTATTTATTAAAGAATTTGAAATATTTTTTAAAAACACTTCTAAATTCATATGCAGAGTATTGATACCGGATGCTTTTATAGCACGGTTGAACAGATTGATACCTGAGAAGGTCATCCACAGTAATCAAAAGGGGAAACTATGGCATGTGGATGTGGGTTGTAGTGATGAAGGGGTGTTTTTTTCTGAAGGGTTGGCAGAAGTTTGTCAAAGATTATTTGCAAGATACTGGAGATTTTTTAGTTTTCCAATTGTGGATTCAATGCTAAAATTTTTGGGAGATCGGGATGTTGAGAAGAGAACATCAAATATAGTGGAGGTGAAGGTAGAGAAAAGGAGGAAGAAGAGAATGAAGACGACGACTACGAGGATGGTATTGTTGTTGAGGATGATGATAATAGTAGTGTCAATGACGAAGAATATATTGAAGAAGAAGAATAAGAGGAAGAAGGGGGGTGGTGGGGGAGTGGGGGTGGGGGAGGGGGAAGTGGTGGGGGGGTGGGTTGGGGGGGTGGGGGTGTGTGGGGGTGGTGTGGGGAGGGGGAGGGGTGGGGGTGGGGGAGGATGCAAAAGAAGAAGAGACAAGAAGGAGCAGAGACAAGAAGGAGCAGAGGCAAGAAAAAGATCTGTGAACAATGATAAATATTATATAAT
>JAXCLQ010000010.1:7920727-7938669 GCA_035584115.1 Cedrela odorata | reverse complement strand
TTTGATGCTTCAAAATAATAAATATTTAACTATAAACTTGAAGAATTCTCAAAATTTCAGATTACAATGTTTAACTTCAAAATTATGTATAAAATTGAGTGAAATAAAATTATATGGTCTTTTTATCATGTGAGGATTTAGATTAAAAAATATATATATAAAATCAAGACCAAAATTTCTATTAAAAATTTCTATTGTCGTTATACTCAACAAATATATAAAGTTTTAATCCAAATAACTCTATTTGATCTATACTACAATAATGTAAAAATAACCCTAATTAAAACTCAAACAAATAAGATAAATAGATTGTAAAGTAATTAAAATATTACATTTGTTAACCAAGAGCGTACAGAGCCGAAAATTATAGAGAGTATTTTTTTTTACGTTGAAAGGAGTGAGAGGCAGAAAGAAAGAAAGTAAAAAAAAAAGCTTTATATATATATATATATATTAAATAATAATAACTATAAAAAACCCTAGTAAAATAATACAAACGAGATATTTACTATTTTATTTAAGATTAATAATATAAATCATAAATAAAATCCTATAATATTCTTATCATTATTTTTTAAAAGAATACAATTCCTAAATCAAATCTTATAATATCCTTCATTTTTAAAATTATTGCTTTAGGTCAAAATTAATTTACTACTCTCCTAATCTAATTGAGTGAACATTATAGCGAGTGTGTGAAGAAGTTCGCAGGTTTAATGTTAGATATTTGGTGCATGGATAAAGAAGACCGATTGTCCTACTTCATGGAAGGCCTTCAGCCTTGGGCTCGAACTGAGCTTTAATGACAAAGGGTGCAAGATCTCCTATCCACACAAGCTGCTGCTGAACGGCTATCAAATTACTTTCGTGATAACGCCCAAGTAAAAAGATCGTTACCCATGTCGAGAGGGAACAATAATTAGAGTTAAAAGCCTAGAAATTAGGGCCTCAACAAAGGTAGGGGAGTGACTAAGAAGCTAGAATCGAACTTCCCAAAAAAGCCAGTATTTTTCAATAGTGGGGAAGCAAACAAACAACTGTTTGGATGTTGGCTATATAAAGACCTATATAGAGCATTAGAGTGCCATAAGAAGACTAGACTGAATGCCATAAAAGCTGTGGACCAATCGCAAGAGGAAATTCAGGGCGATCGGAAAGTAGAAAAAACTAGTCACATAGTGGCTCTAAGAATGTTGAATGCTCTCAAGAAGCAATCTATAGACAAGAAGGTTGTGGGAACAAGCCTTTTGTATGTTGATGCCTTAATCAATAGGATTATAGCGATGAGTGTTATGGTAGACACGAGGGCCACTCATAACTTCATTTTCGCTTCAGAAGCGAAGCGCCTTGAGCTAAAACTCGAGGCGAATGTTAGCCGCATGAAGGCGGTCAACTAGAAAGCCTTACCTACGAGTGGGTTGGCAAGGCAAGTGCAGATGAATATCAGCATTTGGGAATGTCAGGTGGACCTTGTGGCCTTGCAGATGAATGACTTTGATATTGTCTTAGAAATAAACTTCTTATTAGAGAAGGGCGCAATCCATATTCCATCAGCCGGTAGTTTATTGATCATAGGAGAAAGACCCGCGATGGTGCCTGCCAAGGTCAAGCAGCCAACTGAGGCGAAGCTCTTATCCGCCCTTCAATTTAAGAAAGAGATTAAGAGAGAAAAACCCTCTTTCATTGCCATTCCGACCTCAACAGAGGAGGGGGAAGGAGAGCCGACCCCATCGGAGATCGTGAAAGTATTGAGAAAATTGGTAGAAGTGATGCCGAAGCAATTGCCCAAGACCTTGCCACCAATAAGAGCAATCGACCATCAGATCGAGTTAGTGCTCGAGGCAAAACCACATTCACGTGCCCCTTGCAGAATAGCCCTACCAGAACTAGCCGAACTCCGCAAACAATTGGATGAATTATTAGAGGCTAGCTTTATCAGACCTTCAAAAGCACCGTTGGAGTCCCGATTTTGTTCTAGAAGAAGCAACATAGGAGCCTATGGTTGTGTATCGACTATAGACCTCTCAACAAGCTAACAGTCCGCAACACCTATCCCATTCTGCTAATAGCAGAATTGTTCGATCAGCTGAGTGCGGCAAAGTTCTTCACAAAGCTAGACTTACGGTCAGGCTACCATCAGATGAGGATTACTAAGGGGGATGAACCAAAGACCACGTGCGTCATCCGGTATGGATCGTATGAGTTTTTGGTGATGCCATTCGGGTTAATGAATGCTCCTGCAAGCTTTTGCACATTGATGAATGATGTATTCCATGAATATTTGGACAAGTTTGTAGTAGTCTACGTTGATGATATTGTGGTCTACAACAAAACTTTGAAAGAGTATAAGGAGTACTTGGCTAAAGTATTTCAGAATTTGAAAGACAATAAACTTTTCGTGAAGAAAGAAAAATGTTCGTTTGCACAGAAGCGTATCAAATTCCTTGGACATGTGATAAAGTAAGGTTATATACATATGAATTTGGATAAGGTGAGGGCTATCCAAGAATGGAAGATGCCGACAAGCTTAAAAGAGTTACGGTCTTTTCTCGAACTGACTAACTACTATTGGCGATTCGTAAAAAGATATTCGAAGAAAGTTGTACTCTTAACGGAACTATTAAAGAATGGAGTAACGTGGGAGTGGTCTGAGCAACATAGCAAAGCCTTCAACAACTTGAAGAAAACTATGATGAAAGATCTGATTCTTACTCTTCCAGATATTAAGCGTTTTGAGGTGCAGACCGATGCATCTGACTTTACACTGAGGGGAGTTTTATTACAAGAGGGTTATTCAGTAGCTTATGAGAGTCGAAAGTTATCAGATTTGGAGCGAAGGTACACGGCCCAAAAAAAAGAACTCTTAGCTGTGTTACACTATTTACGGATATGGAGGCATTACTTATTGGGGTCCAAGTTCATGGTGAAGACGGACAACACCGCTATGAGTCACTTCCTTACATAGGCAAAGTTGATCCCAAATCAAGCTAGATGGCAAGAGTTTTTAACGGAATTTGACTTCTACTTCGAGTACAAAGCCGGGATCTTGAATAAAGTGGCGAATACTCTAAGCCCCAACTCACTAGTTTTATGAGAATGGTAACCATGTCAGCTACCACGATTTTGATACCCCTCCGTAAGCGCATCAAGGAAAACTTGGAAAAGGACCCAGTCTCTCACGCGATTATGAAGTTGATAGAAGAGGGGAAGACTCACCGATTTTGGGTTGAAGATGGGCTCTTGTGGACAAAGGGCAATTGCTTGTATGTTTCAAAAGTTTGAGATTTGTAGAAAATTCTTTTGAAGGAATGTCACGACACTCTGTGAGCGGGTCATCCGAGATGGCAGAAAACGTACGCCTTGTTGAAGCAAGGGTACTATTGGCCACAGATGCGAGATGATGTAGTGAAGTATACCAAGACTTGTCTTATCTTCCAGCAAGATAAAGTGGAGAAGTTAAAGACTCTAGGATTGCTAGAGTCGCTGAATGTGCCGAGCTGACCGTGGGAGAGTGTCTCACTTAACGTCAAGTAACTGAGCCCAATTCTGCTTTAATGCAAGGAAGATCTCCTTAACAAACTGAAGCTCATTTGAAGTAGTGACTAGATAGCAGCCACTTCTATCTTACACCATCACGGAGTATAAGGGAAAGGTCTCTCGGGCTTTTAATTTTATCAAGGAATGGAGAACCAACGCTTCGAACCTATCTGGAGAAAGCCGCCGCTAAGATGAAGAAGTGGGCAGACAAAATTAGAAGACCGCTCGAGTTTAAGCCTGGGTATTTAATGGGAGAAGGTGTAAAGGTCCCCCTTATTTGCTCATCCAAGGCCAATTAATGAGCCAATGGTCATAAGTTAGGAAGGCACTAATGAGGATTTGTTGTGTACTCCTCTGTCCTTAGATTATAATAAAATGAATGATTGCGCTAATTGTGCAATCTCGCTTGTCTTATGTGTTGTGATGCTTGGTTGTTCAATGTTTGTTTGCTCATTGTTTGCTTGTATGTTGCTTGCTTGCTTGTTGCGTATTCGTTTGAATGTGTTGTTAGACAATATTTGCTTGTTTCCAATTATTGTTTGTTACTTACTTACTTACTTTTGTAGACAACTAACCTACTTATACTTGCTGCGTGCAGAAACTTGTTTAGGCTAACTTACTAGTTCAACGTAATAGTGAGTGTCGCACGGATCTGAATTTCGTCTAGGAGAAAAGTTAGTTCATGACACTAGATGTATGCTATTAAAGATGCTAAGTTTTTTTTTTTAATAAAAAATTTTCTTTTTTTAAAAAATAAATCGAAAGCTCCCATGTTGTCGATTGGTCCTTCCCTCCTAGGCAATGAGTAAAAAATAAAATATTTATAAGAAAATGATTAAAGAGTTTGAAGTTCCATCAAACATAGAAAGAAATATTAAACTTAAAAAAAGTTAATTAATTAATTAAATTAGAATATATTTGATATTGAGGCAATTCTATTTAACTTTAAAAACAAATCTAAAAAAATACTTATGATAATATTTTTTAATAAGACTCACTCATTTTTTCACAAATATTTAATTTTTAGGACCCATTTGGTATGCAAGATAGGATATAATAGAATAAGATATGATAAGATTATGTGTAATATTATAATGTGTTTGACATATGACAAGATATGACAAGATTATATATAAATTTATTTTTAATATTATTATAAAATAAAATAAATTGATAAATTATTTAAAATAAAATAAAATAATATTATTACTCTTAAGTAAATATTTTAAAATATTAATTTGAATTATTTACAAATTACTTTTTAATTTCAAATATTTATCTTATTATATCCTACGTTATCCTAAGAGTTTTCATGGTATAAAAATTTTTATCATTTCCTTTTAAAATATGTGGGCCCCCATATAATTTATCATATCTCTTATTTTGAACCAAACATGGGATAGAACTATTTTAGTCCAATTCCATGCCTTATCCTGTAAACCAAATATGGCCTCAGTGTTTTCATCGGTGACTTAAAACCTAGCATATCTCAATACCAATTGAATTCTTAATTAAGTGGCATTTTAAGTTTCGTGCAACGCATAACTTATCTCTTCTTCAAAGTCTTTAAAAGAAAGAAAATGGCAATAAAACCTTTAAGATAAAGTTTCTTATACTTATAAAGAATTAAACCTAAGATTCTAAAATAATTTTTCTTGTACAATGGTTAGTTATACATGGAGTTGGGCAATTAGCATTTGATTTTATATTATTAAATTAAGGTCTAAAAAGCAATTTAGCCCAATCATTTGTTAATTTGGTTTGCCTATAAGCTTTTGAGTTTCCCTTTAATAAGTACTATTTTTTTCTTTTAAAACTTTTCTTCATTTAATAATTTAAGTCATTATAATCCTCAATCTAATTTCCTTATTAGCAATATAGTTTAAATATGTATAAATTGGAGTTTTGAGATGTTATGCTAATGTAAGCCATTATGTTAGCCAGCGTGTCTCAGACTAAGTCGTGGCAACAATTATTTCACTTTAACCTTTGAAAAGTCTAGAATTGCACTTTCATATTAGTGTGTCAAATAATCTGAATATATGTTTTATATCAACCACTTCTCTCTATCTAATCTGTATGTATGGAGATGATTGGTACTAAGAACATTTTATTTACAACAAATTTTAAATGGGTTGTTATGGTTAGACCTAGGAGTTGAATGGATTGATGAGTTAATGTATTGAGGGAAATCAAAAGACACAGAATTTACATCTTTCTTATGTACATTTAAGACGTGTAGGTATGTGAAATTACCAAATTGATTAAACTGAATAATTGGTATTGATGCAATCATATTTTTGAGTGAGTTTTCTTTATGCCAAGGATCATTCCTGTTAAATTTTTTTTATGCTTATTGTTGACACTTCACATACAATATGTAAAGGGTTATCTGCATTTGCTTGTCCAGGGTAAGTTAGTAAGTCTATGGCCGCAAGTCGAGAAAATATTATTGTGGCTTAGAATACTTATTTTATTTACTATTTCAAGGGATGTGACAACTAAGACATGTGTTATGCCTCCTCGTGTCACTCTTGCAATATCTCAAAAACCCCTTTAGAGGAAGATGGTTAGGTGCTTCAAAAGGGTCATGCCATCAGTACTTCGAGAGCATTGTTGTGTACTCCTCCGCCCTTAGATAAATAAAAATATGTTATTTGCATTGTTTTTTCGTCTTATTTACTCGTTGTCTCGATGTGTAGTAACACTTATTTATTTAATGTTTGCAGCTCATTGATCATTTGTATGTTTGTGGCATATTTTATCAATATTGCTTTAAATTGTGTTGTCATATGCTTGTATGTTTGTTTCCAAATATTTTCTACCACTAATTTATTTTTGTAGATAACTAACCTACTTGAACTTGCTGTGTGTAAACTCATTTAAACTGACTTGCTAGTTCGAATGCTCTAGTAAGTGTCGCAGGGGCCTAATTCTCGACCAAGAGAAAGTTAGTCTGTGATATTTGGTATCATAGCTCAAGGTTGCGATAATAATGTCTATAAAAGCTAGCTCCTCAAAAGCAACCCAATCAGATGTTCTCAAAAGGAAATGAATAAAATTATAGGAGCATCAATGAGCCTTAAAGGTGGCACAATAAAGAGTGGGCTCATTCGATGCCGAGGGTTTGAGACAAACTTTGACTATACTAGAGTCTTTAAGTTATCGGGTGAGCGTACTAGAAACAAAAGTCGTTGGCTCAAGCACCGAGTATCTAATAGGGGACGTCTCAAAGAGTTAGAAATACAATTTACAGATATGCAAGCAACTATATCCAAGATTGCGAAAGAGTATGCGGTGAGCATGTTGGGGGAACGACTTGACAAAGTGGACACAAGGACAAACCTAACTGCTCGCATCCTTGCAACTCAATCGAAAGTCGCTCCAAGCTCAAAATACATTCGGTTAAAGGTACCAAAACTAAAACACTATAGAGGGATCCGAGACGTCGAAGTGCTCAAAACTTTTGTTTGATATCGAACAATACTTTCAGATTATTATGGAAGATTTCGAAGACATTAAAGTGACCTTGTAGTTCATGTACTTGTTCGGGGATGGCAAGTTGTGTTAGAGGACTTGAAATAAGAGTTAAAGTTCTTCCCCAAAAATGTGACGTACCTTGCTCAAAAGAAATTCTCGAGTTTGATGTTAGATATTCAAGATATGACTGAGCAAGGCTGATTGTTTTACTTGATGGGAAACCTTCCACCTTGGGGTCAAAATGAGCTACAACGACAAAAGGTGCGAGATTTCCCATTCGCACAAGCAGTTGTTGAACGGTTGTTAGATTACTCACGCGATGACTCCCAAATCAAAAGGCGTTACCCATTTCAGGAGGGAATAATAATTAGAGTAAGAAGTCTAGAAATTGGAGCTATAACAAAAGTGGAAGAGCGTTCTACTGAGCAAAATCGAACTTCCCTAAAAAAATCCCCATCTTTCAATATTAAGGAAACCGGAAAGAAACGTTATCATGTTAGCTTTGCAATGGCCCTCATAGAGCCATTGAGTGCCTAAAAGAGGGTGAGACTAAGTGTCATTGTAGCTAAAAATGAACTACAATAAGCAATTAAAAATAATCGAGAGACTAAAGGAACTATCCAAAGGCAAAAAAGTCGTAAAAAATAGGCCTTTTATAGAAGTAGTACTCACTCTCACATGTGGATGCTCTTAAAAGGGAGGTCTCAAATTTGGGTTGTGAGGGACGCGAACTCCATAGAAATGTGCCAGCTTTAGGCTAGACTTGTAGAAGCAAACTCTGTAGAAATGTGTCAATTTCGGGCTGGACCTATGAAGTGTTAAAGCTTTGAGGGACCTCAGAGAAGGGCTAAAGAGGCATATTATTGTTTAGTGGGTCGTGAGGTACCTTGGACTCCAACAGTTATGACTCGGTAGCCGGGGCGGGTCTACGCGATAGTAGATTGTGACCACGCCTAGGATTGAGCCCATTGGCTATAGCGATTATGACTCGGTAAGTCAGGGCAAGCCCGTATGTTAATAGGTTGTGACCTCGCCAAGGGCCAGGGTCGTTACATAAAAAAGGGTTATGGTGGACATTAGAGCCACTCATAACTTCATTTTGCTTTAGAAGTGAAACGCCTTGAGCTAAAGCTTGAAGAGGATTTGGTCATATAAAGGCGGTCAACTCTGAAAGCCTTACCCACGAACAGGTTGGTAAAGTAAATGCAAATGAAGATCAGCACTTGGAAAGGTCAAGTGAACCTTGTACTTATACAGGTGGATGACTTTGCTGCCGCCTCAGGAAATGACTTCTTGTTGGAAAAGGGCACAATCCCCGTTTCATCTACCTGTAGCCTGTTAATCATAGGAGAAAGGCCATAATGGTGCCGGAAAAGTTTAAGTGACCGACAGAAGCAAAAATCTCATTCGCACTTCAGTTCAAAAATGGGATTAAAAGACAAGAATCCTTTTTCATCACAATTTCAACCTCAAAAAAGGAGAGGAAAGAAGAGTCGACCCTATCGGAGAACAATTGATCATCAAACTGAGCTGGTAACTGGAGCGAATCCATCATCGCGTGCCTTTTTACAAAATTACTACATTAGAACTAGCTGAACTCCGAAAATAATTAGATAGATTGTTGGAGGCCAACTTCATTAGACCATTGAAAGCACCAGTTGGAGCTCCGGTGTTATTCCAAAAGATGCAAGATGGGAGCATATAGTTGTGTGTTGACTATATAGCTCTCAACAAGTTAACGGTCTACAGTATTTAACCATTCTACTGATAGCAGATTTATTTGAGTAACTGAGTTCAGCTAGATACTTCACAAAGCTAGATTTGTGGTTGGGTTACCATCAAGTGAGGATTGTCGAAGGGGTAATGAACTAAAATAACATGCGTCACCCAGTATGGATCGTATGAGTTTTAATGATACTATTCGAGCTAACAAATATCCCTACAACCTTTAACAGAGCTATTGAATAATGGTGTAATATGAAAATGGTTTGAATAGTGTAGAGGAGCCTTCGACAACTTGAACGAAGTCATGGTGAGAGATCCAATTCTTACTTTTCTAGATATAACCAAGTCATTTGAGATACAGACCGATGCATCTGACTTTACAATGGGAAGGATTCTTGTTATGAGATGGCCACCCTGTATCATATAAAAGTAGAAAGTTTTCAATAATAGAGCAGAAGTACACTGATCAAGAAAATGAACTAAAAGTTATGTTGCATTAGTTGCAATTATAGAGGTATTACCCATTGGGATCCAAGTTTACAGTAAAGACAAATACGATGACAAGAGTTTCTTATTGAATATTTCATCAAGTTATCATTTCCAGATTGATGAACAGACAGAGAGATGTAATGGGGTGTTAGAAGAGTATTTGTGCCATATTATTAATGTCAATTAGAAAATTGGTCACAAGTACCTGACACAGTTTTGCTTCAAGCCTGGAGACTTGATGTTAAGTAAGCTAATGCCAAAACAGATTCGATTCCGGGAAAGCAAAGACAAGAGACTGGTGTAGAGGTATGATGATCCAATTCTAGTCATTATCAAAGTAAGAAAAGTTTCATACAAGGTCGAAATGCTAGCTTGGAAGAAAATACAACTAGTCTTTCATGTTAGCAAGTTGGAGCTGTACTACACCGATAGGGAGGACTATACACACAATTAACCAACAAGAGAGGAGATCAAGAAGCAGCCATGGAAGAAGACTACCAAAGAAGTCAAGGAGATTCTAGTAAAGAGACAAGTGACCGGGGAAAGACGATGTCATAAGGAGTTCCTTGCGAAGTGGAAGATCTTTGGTAAAGAAGAGATCAGCTGAGAGAGAACCGAAGAACTAAACTATTCTAACAGAAGATTGAAAACTTCAAGATAGAACCATAGTCGAGAACGCCGATAGATTAGATGGAGGAGAATGTAAAGGGTTACCTGCATTTGCTTGTCTAGGACCAGCTAGTAAGCCAATGACCACAAGTCGAGGAGGCACCATTGTGGCTTGGAATGCTTAGTTTACTTACTATTTTAGGGGGTGTAACAACTGAGATATATGTTATATCTCTTCCTGCAATGTCTCAAAAACCTCTTCAGGAGGGGATGGTTAGGTGCCTTAGAATAGTCTAAGCTATTAGCACTCCGAGGGTATTGCTGTGTATTCCTCTGCCCTTGGATAAATAAAAATGTGCTGCTTGCATTGTTTATTCGGTCTTATTTGCTCGTTGTTCCGATGTGTAGTGACGCTTATTTATTCAATGCTTGGACGCTCATTGATTGTTTATATGCTTACGGCAAATTTTATCAATATTGCTTTAAATTGTGTTGCCATATGTTTGTATGCTTGTTTCCGATTATTTTCTACTGTTGATTTATTTTTGTAGATAATTAACCTACTTGAACTTACTGTGTGTAAAAACGTTTAAGATAACTTGTTAGTTCAAATATTCTAGTAAGTGCCGCACGGACCTAAATCTCGACTAAGAGAAAGTCAGTCCGTGACACAATGCACGTTTAGTTGATTGTTAGTAAATAATGGTGAGTGGAAATGTGAACTTATATCGTTGGTTGAATATAAAAAATTTGTATACAGCTATAATCAGGGCAAAGTGTATGAACATTTAGATATATAGATTAATCTTTTAGTAAATTTCCTTTAAAGAGATGACTATAGTTGTCCAGTATTCTTGTTATGCATGTTGATAGTTTAACATTTAGCAACTGCTCAATTTATTGTTCATTGAACTAATCCTGTAATTTGGTTGGAAATTCCTTGAGAGATCTTACTAAGTAAACTAATTAGTAACCTCAATGATATTTCTATTGACAATTTTGTTGAACTTGGGCTATTAATTGGTATATTGTTGGTAGTTCTGTACATCAAAATCATTTTATTTATATGAAAATTGTTTGTTTATCTGGATGAATGCATAGGTAGATTGCCTTCATGTGGAAGATCAGTTTTCTCTAGTGTCTTTTCTATGCTTCTTGATATTTTGCATGCAGCAACTCCTTAACTGATTGTTCATTGAATTTGAGCATTGGTGAAAGCAGATTCTGATGCCACAAAATTTGGCTGCATGTTAGATAATTGTTACAAGTAGAATCATGACAAAGTGTACTGTGTTCCAGCTCCATCAGAAATTGGGCGCCATATAAACATCCATGGCAACCCAAAGGGGCGGGTCAAATGGTATGACCTTAGTTTCCAACAAATATTAAGATTTAAATCCCCATTAAGCTGCCTACTTGTGATATTGTCAAAAGAAAATGTGGCCAACCATTGATAGTTTTTATTGTTGACTATTTATAAGATTTAATCTTTACATGAAAGAGAAATTTGGGATGCATATGATACAATTCTTTATTTGCCTTTGATCATTTGCTTATCACATCTTATCTAGAAAATTGGGGGATGCAATCATATTGAATTCTTTTTTTTTTCTTTTGCCTCTGAGGGCTTTATGCTTCCAACTTCCTACATAGTAAGATTTCTTTTAAATGTGGTATTGATTGTATACCGGAACCAGAAAGTGGCATTTTGGTGGAAATTGGATAAGAGAAAATGGTTTACTGTCACACATATTCATTTCAAAATATATTTAGATAGCTCTCTGCATCTTAAAACTCAGATGATGTTGAATAGTAAAATTACAGAAAAAACATCTTTCATATTATGACTAATATTAAACTGTTATGTAGAATTTCCAGATGCTTTTATAGCATAGTTTAACAGTTTGATACCCGAGAAGGTCATCCTCAGTAATCAAAAAGGGAAACTATGGCTTGTAGACCGTGGATTATAGTGATAAAGGGGTGGTTTTTTCTAAATGGTTGGCAGAAATTTGTCAAAGATAATTTGCTAGATACTGGTGATTTTTTAGTTTTCCAATACAACGGTGATTTTGGATTCAATGCTAAAAGTTTTGGGAGATCGGGATGTGAGAAGAGAGCATTAGATATAGTAGAGTTGAAGGTTGAAAATGAGTAGGAAGAAAATAAGGAAGAAGAGAATGAAGAAGAAGATTACGAGGATGATACTCTTGTTAAGTATGATGATAATAACAGTGTTAATGACGAAGATTATATTGCAGAAGAAAAAGAGGAGGAGGATGCAAAAGAAGAAGAACAAGAAGTGACAAGAATGCGTAGAGGCAAGAAAAATATCAGTGTGAACAATGGTAAATGTAATATAATTCGTTATTCATCCTAATTTAACACTTGTTCCATTCTATGTGCATGTATTCATGTCATCATAGATGCATGCATGGATTTGTGTGAGACAAATATAACCTAGTGGTTAATATGATTAAGGGGACTAAAAGAAAAGGGCTGCAACTAATGCTGGAGGGTCTAAAGCTACTAATGATGTCACATGGGAAAAAGTAGAAGTGAGAAAGTATGTCCAGCATCCAAATCCTTATTTTGTGTCAAAAGCAGGGTCGGGGGTATAGGAAGAACGTTTTGGTAATGGTCCTGGCTCATGTCTTGAAAGAATTGGAACTAGGAAATATTTTTTTATTTCACTATGTAATTGCTTCTGAAAATTCTTTAGTTGATCATTGCAGCCTGTTCCATCATATGTCTTGAAGGATTTTGGACTTGAGTTAGCAAAAAATATTATCTTACTTGATGAGCATGGGCAGAAATGGCCTGGAAAGCTTGTACTCCGGAAGGATGGTCGAAGATTGATTACTGGTTGCAGTGTAACACTCCAAATTCAAAAAATATCGTACATGCTCAATTAAGGCGCACAATTTCATATATATGTACTAAATTTCACAATTACAACTATTTTTCTAAAAGAACCTCTTTATTAAAAAAATATATATATTATTAAACCAAAATTTTAAATATACTCAAATAACCATAATCTAATCAAACTAAAAAAAATTTTCAAAATAACTCTAAAATGCAATACTAAGAATGCGATAAATGCATTACAAAAATATTTTATAGTTTATAAACTATAAAATATAACCAAATAAAATCTTCAACGTTATCTTCCAAATCAAGTTAATACACTTACCAATCTAAGTGACTCTTTCTGCAAAAAAAAAATAAATGATGAGAGATAAGTCGTCAACTCAGTAAGTAATGACATTCATAATATTTAATGATTTATCTTCTCGTAATGTTCTTTCGAAAATACATATATAAATTTGTGCAAGTGCACTTTTAAAAATTTCACATGAAACATTTCAAAATTATTCTTATTTCACAAGTACTAATTCATAAGATATTTTCAAATATATATAAATTCAAAACATTATATCATAATCAAAATGAAGTAAAATTCATATTCGCAAAACACAAATGATAACACTCTCACTTCTGTGTAACACTTTGCGAGTCCCAAGACCCTTCAAGAGGTGGCCTCCGTAGTGATGTGGCGTGTTAATAATTAAACACATTTTGCTATTTCAAATCATGTACATTTATGTATGTATAACTTTAAGACAGTATATCATATAGATGCATAGTCATAAAAGCACAATCATTTTTTTTCACATATCAAATCATATTTCAAAATTTGATAAAATTGTTTAATCAAAAATTCATTTTCTCATTTAGTCACGTTACATAGTGTCACATATACTCCCGGTAACCCACCTATATCATATATTGACACATGTACTCCTGGTGATCCGGCTATATCATAATTTTCACATCATTGTGCACAATAGTTTGGTATACCACTTGGTTCAATTATATTCATATACATGTATCAACGTTGTTGATCAAAATCATATTCAATAAACTACGGACAAATAAGCTAAAACTTTTACTTTCAAAATATTGCATAAAAATCATTGTATAACATATTGGCTTGCATATATTTTTTCATAAAAACTTTCGACATATTTTGCAATTCATTATCCTTTTTTTAAAACTATTTAGTAAAAATATATAATAAAATTTGTATATCATATAACAAATATTTTATAATCATTTAATAAAAATTTTATAATTTAAAAAAAATCATAATTCATTATAAAAAAAATAAATTCACATTATTAATGAAATTACTTACCTCTGTCCAAGCAATTAAATCAACAAATATCCCTAACATTCACCTTACAAAGAATCTACATATAATAAGAATATAACTTGATTATAACCACATGTTTTAATTTTTATTATATAATAATCAGTCTACCCAAAAATCTTCACCCTATAGGTTAAATTCTCTCGATTTACCTAATCTAATTATTTAACATAATTATCTACATATTCCAAATCCTTAAATCAGTAAATTAAATCCCTTAAGGAACATGAAACCTTAATTATTAGAAGTTTCAAAATTTAATTATGTCTCTAATGGCATGTTATAAAACCTAAACACATTCTTTTCAACTTCAATAAATTCGTTTTTTTAACTGAATAGTATGTATTTCTAAATTTTTATCTCTCAAATCAACCATCCGATCAAGCTAAGATTTTGTAGTAACCTTATGGACATATTCATATAACATATA
Organism: Cedrela odorata; assembly: GCA_035584115.1. Taxonomy (NCBI): domain Eukaryota; kingdom Viridiplantae; phylum Streptophyta; class Magnoliopsida; order Sapindales; family Meliaceae; genus Cedrela; species Cedrela odorata. The sequence goes on along the minus strand of JAXCLQ010000010.1, from coordinate 7,924,183 downwards.
TAAAATTTCTAGATCAATCCAATGGCAAAAACATTTTCAAATAAATTTAAATTACAAAAATAAACCCATTGTCCAAAAACTTTAAACATTGAGTCTTCTTATTTCAAAATTTCATAATTATTTTTATATTCATCCAAAAATTTCCAAAATTTAAACACAAACCATAGATACATGTATAAATCAGCATATAAAATTTCAAAATTTTTTAAAATGATAAAGTTGGTCAAACGAATTTTTTATCTTAAATCCAATACAGAAATTCATATTTTTCAAGTTTTAAAAACTATTTTCGAAAATTCATAATAAATTGATTTCTTGGTTGATTTATACAAAATAAAATTCTATGGATTCTTTACTGAGTATATTTTTAAGATCAAAAAATAAATTGAAGAAATTCATAAAAAAAATAAATAAATACATTTTAAATAAAAATTTATGAAATGTCCATAATTTACTACAAATTTTTTATTTCTAGGCATTATATATATATATATATATTTCATTATCTATCAAACCTAATTTATTCAAATTTAATTAAATCAAATAATAATAACATTAACATAATACTAATCTCTTTTGAATAGCTGAATTATTTTTCTTTTTCTAGACTAGATTCTTTAGATTTTGAAGAACGTGACTAGATTAGAATTAAAAAAAGAATTTATACGTAGATTTTGTTAATTTAATAAAATAAATTTAATCCAATTTTTCATATTTGTTCTTATTATTATTACTCATATATATAAGTTATTAAAAAAATATTATTTTTAAAATTATATATTTATCCCCTATAAATGTAATATGCCGGGTGTTACATGTAGAGCTTTGTGTCGCTGGAACAATGTTGATAAAGACGACCGTTGCATATGTGAAATACCACAGGGAGTAAAAAAGCATAATAGTATACAGGTGCATATTGTTCGGGGTGTTGGTTCACGGAGCAAAGCCGAACCAGTTAGGACTGAACAAGCAAAGTGAAGAGGGCTGGATCTGGATTTCATTTCCATACCAAACTTCTTTCATGTTTATGTGAATGTTATTGTTGCAAAAGCAGGAAATACAATGTTTATTCTGTAGATTAGCATTCTAAGCTTCCTTCTCCAAAAGATTATAGATGTATATCTCATGTAGCAGAGTGGATTTCATCGGTTTTCATTTTCCTTTTCTTTTATGTTCAAGGATTTTATGATCTAGCGGCATGATTAATTTTCAATGCAAATAGTAATACTATTTCAAATAACCCTTTAGGCCTTGTATGGTTTCTGCTTTCCAAATAGCTACGTTGATTACAATCCTAATACCAACCAACCGTCCTACGCTTTCTGTTTCTAGTGCTCTTCGTTGTAGAATTTTCCTCTTAATTTTCTTCACCATCACAAAACAAAGCTTGAGTTGGTAAATAGAAGCAGTATGTAAAATTTGTTAGATGGTCAAATCATATATCTTGTACAAATGGTTGGTGCTGATTAGAGAAATAAACACTTTTAAACAGTGATTTGCGTCAACGGTGCTGGTTTGTTCGCCCCAGTCTGGGCCCTCAAGCTTATAATATAAGACGACTCAAACAAGTGGTCAGTCTTTATTGTAAGTTCTGTATCTCATTTTTCTTGGCCAACATTTAAAGTTTCACATTCAGCTAATCTGCTTGCCAACCAACCATTCTCTCCCCACCTTATCCTATCCCTCCCATACAAATTTTTCATTCCCATTGCTTCCCATCATCTCTGTAAAACACAACTTATATATCTGATATCTCTGACAATCCTTTTCTGCCTCTTTCTTGATTGTTAGAGGTTGTGGGTGAAGATCAATAATGGCAACAGCCTCAGCTACACTCTCTCCAGCAACATTTACTGCTGCCATTGCTGCTGGCTCTAGCAGGAGGAGAACAAGCATGAAAGTGAATTACATAACAGGGCTCAACTCTTTTGGTGGGCTTAAAGCAAACAATGGTGTGACTTCAATGGGCATGCCTGTATGCACTGAGCAGTCATTTGCAAAGATTGTGAGCTCATTGAGATCTCCAGCAAAAGGGAAAAGTAAAAGTGGGGGTGCACTCTCTTCTACATGCAATGCAGCAAGTGAGATTTTCAGGATTGCAGCAATCATGAATGGACTTGTTCTTGTCGGAGTTGCTGTGGGGTTTGTTCTTCTCCGAATTGAAGCTTCTGTTGAGGAGTCTGAATGAGAATTGCAGAAACTTCAGCTTCTGTTTTATATGTAATTCTTTTGTCATCAAGTTGTATGTTTACAGTTTTCTTCCTTTGATGTAGAAGTTGATTTGTTTTGAATTTCTGAACCAAACTAGCAATTGGCAAACTGAGTTTCGGTTCAAGAATTTGATTTTGAACAAGATGAACTTAGTAGAAATGGCAAAAGTTAATTGCTTTCTAGACTTCTCTCTCTTTAGAGAAACTGGACATAACAATCCTTGAAAGTGGTTGATTTGATACACCAATAAATAACAACTCGTTTTAAGCAGAATTATTATTCATATAAACAAGTTAAATAGGAAATCAACTTATCTTGAATTCTTGGAGGTTCTTATTTTCTTTCATATATTAGATGATACTAAGGAATTAGATGTGACTGCTCTTGTTGATTGGTGTATGAAATGAAAGAATTATAAACATGCCACCATATCTGCATTAGGTAATTTGTTCTAAAATTATACAATACAGATGAAAGTGATCTATGTGTAATTGTTAATTGGATTAATTGATAAGATGTTTTAGAGTAGTACAAACAAAATAAATTTAAAGATCCAAGTTTGCTCGCAATAGAAACAAGGAGAACTACAATTTTTATTCATGTTATATCTATATAAAAAGGAAAGATGATATGTCATTCACTCATTTGTTATTTGGAGGACATGTTTTTTATTACACCAAGTTGGTCACTTGAGCATGCCACATCCCACATTTGCATGTCATTTGCATGTGGGTCCCAAACACATTTGGACAATGAGAGTAAGGTAGGCCCATACTCACCCGTAATTCATGATTAGGTCTCACCCATACAACGTCGAATATAGAATATGAGGTAGTTTTAAATTTACAAACATCTCACCCATTGTTACATCGAATAGAACATGTTAGTCTTAAATTTATACTCTCGGTCCCTTACAATAAGCAAGGCTATCAAGCTTATCTAAAATCCTAAGTTGATACAAGGGAAGTCCTATCCACATGACCAAATCTAAGATCATGCTCTGTTAATATCTTCCTGCCACCAATATATAAAGATTAAAACAGAAAGAAAGATTAAAGAGTGATGCTGATGATAAAGTCTGTATTTGAAGATTGTATTTCCTAAAACTGGACCAAACCAAATTCAACTTACATTCTTAGGGGCACAATGAATTTTATTCTTTCAAAAATTATGAATCATCAACATATTCCAGATGTCTCAACAATCATTCTGCAGCTTCAGCTATGCCATTTTTATAGTCAAACC
>JAXCLQ010000010.1:7891288-7904916 GCA_035584115.1 Cedrela odorata | reverse complement strand
TGAATAAACATAATTGATAATAAACAAAAGAAATGAAAATAATTTTAAATAATTTTGAATCTATACTCATAAATTTACTATGATAGTATACATTAGACGCATAAAAATAGAGGACGTATTTTTTAATATATTCTCTTTAATGATATTTTTACTTCACAATTTCAACTGTGAATTATTTATAAATAATACTCTGTTATATTCATAAGTAGTTTTATAATCTCATAATTTTATAAAGTATTTTATTTATTTACTTTGGAGAGAATATATCTCTTCCAGTGATCATTATCAAGTTCAAATAAAAACAAATGAAAAATCATAAATTTTAATTTTGACCTTACAGTAATATTTTTTTTTTTTTTTTTAAACCGTGTCTTTTAGGTTCACGACATTGATGATACATGTTAAAATTTAAAAATTACGAAAGGATAACAACAAATAAATATACTCAGAACTTCAAAAAAATTTAGAAGGGATCTCATTCATATTTTATATTAATAATTGAGACGTTGCATTCGGTCGGTACGAGTCCCAAATATTTGTTCTGGGGAGAAGCCTCGCAAATCAATGCTTATCTTTTTTGTGGCTCCTACCGGAATATTTAATACATGTAGTCTAATACAAAAGACTGAAGATATGTATGCATAAAATAAAGAGTCTTCAATTTTAATCTAGTTTCTGTAAACTGAAACATAATGGGATTCTCCTTTCAGCTGCAAGAAATCATAGCTTTCTGCGCATTCCTTTTTGCTATTGTCAGTCTTTATGTGGCTACAACCACTGCCAGAAGGAGCAAGGGAAAAGGAAGGAGGCCACGAGAACCGGAAGGAGCGTTGCCTTTTATTGGTCACCTTCTTCTCCTTACAGGATCAAACCAGCTGCTACATCGAACACTTGGGCAGATGGCTGATAAATATGGAAAAGCCTTCTTGATCCGCCTTGGAGTTCGTCAAGCGCTTGTGATTAGTAGCTGGGAAGTGGCAAAAGAATGTTTCACCACCAATGACAAGATCTTCTCTACACGTGCAAAATCTTTAGCTATGAAGCTCATGGGTTATGACCATGGCATTATTGGCTTTGCTCCTTACGGACCATATTGGCGCAATCTTAGAAAACTAGTCATACTTGAGCTTCTCTCAAATCATCGGCTTCAGCTGCTCAAACATGTTCGTGACACAGAAATCAAAGTTTTCATCAAAGAGTTATATGAACAATCTGTCAAAAACAGAGGCCTGGTTGCTGTGGAGATGAAGGAAAGGATTGGGGACTTAGCAATGAATATTATAGTGCGAGTGATTGCTGGTAAACGATATTTTGGTAGTGATACAACTGCGGATGATCAGGAATCAAGGCAATTCCAGAAGGCCTTGGGCGATTTCTTTAAACTAGTAAGTTTATTCTTGGCCTCAGATACCATTCCATTTCTTGGTTGGCTAGATGTTGTGAAGGGATATACAGGTAAAATGAAGAGAACGGCAAGGGAGTTGGATACTGTTTTGGGGAGTTGGGTGCGTGAGCATCGTCATAAGAGGCTCAACAGAAGCATCGATGACGAGCAGCAAGACTTCATTCATGTGATGCTGTCTACCATGGATGACGACAATATTTCTGTTGAAGAAACCAATACTGTCATTAAGGCCACTTGCTTGGTATGTCCCTGGCAACTCCATAACTGAAATCAATTAATACTATCATAGTTGCATCAAACATAGGAAAAATGATGAAAATTTTATCTGTTTCATTGTCAGAATCAAATTAATATTAAAGATTTTTGTAGAGAAAATTAAGAATCTGAGTGCAATAAAGTACATATCTAAAATGAACAAGAATTTTGTTGATCCTGACTAAAATTAAAGCTAAGCAACTAACCGTGGTAAAGAGAAGTCAAGAACTTTAATTTGATGATGGTCTGATCTCTTAAGAAAAGTTGAGGATAAGATGCTTAATCTTTGTTTTGCAAGGAAAAAACCTCCTTACTAAAACAAGTGGGGGAAAGCCAATAATTCTATCCACTCGTTGTTACCAGCGACTACAGGTCTTTTGGGAATTACGGTTTAGGACTAGTACCTAACAAGATATGAACATACCAGAATGATGTGCCCTTTCCAACAGAAATTATATGAAGCATAAACTAGAATTAGTGACCTTATTCTGATTGATGGATCTTTGATTGATCATCCCACACGGTACTTCTGTTCATTGTGCAGAGCCTTATTTTAGGTGGCAATGACACCACAGTGGTCGCTATTACGTGGGCACTATCTCTGCTATTGAACAACCGCCATGTGCTGAAAAAAGCACAAGATGAGCTCAACGTCCATGTTGGAAAGCATCGGCAAGTTGAGGAGTCGGATATAAAGAAACTGATATACTTGCAAGCAATTGTCAAGGAAACATTGAGATTATACCCTGCGCTACCACTTTCAGTTGCACGTGAGGCCACAGAAGATTGCACTGTTGCTGGCTTCCACATCCCAGCAGGCACACTGCTTTTCGTTAACTTGTATAAGATGCATCGTGACCCTAGCATATGGGCAAACCCTTCAGAATTTATTCCTGAGAGGTTCCTAAATGACAATGCCAATTTGGATGTCAGGGGTCAGGATTTTGAATATTTACCATTTGGTTCTGGTAGAAGGAACTGTCCAGGTATCTCATTCTCTCTACAAGTTCTGCACTTGACACTGGCACGCCTGCTTCATGCATTTGAGTTAGGGACAGTGTCAGACACATTAGTTGATATGAGTGAAACACCTGGAATGACTGTTCCTAAAGCAACACCATTAGAAGTTATACTTACCCCAAAGCTGTCTCCCATGCTATTTGAGGACTAAAAATCAAGAAGATAATAGCCTGTCTCTACACGCTCTTTAGCAGTCATTCTAATGCCAGGATGTAACCTGCATTCTCTATCTGAAAAGGCCTTTGTTTAAAATTTGAAGTATGTAGAACCTATGTAGTGGTATAGTATGTTGACTACTTGCGTGTATTCATAAATAAACACTTGCCTGTAAAAGCCAAATTCTTATTTGCAACTTCTGCAATAACAAAGAAGCAATATTTGCCCTGTTCTTATACTGGGAGCTTCTAACAATATGAGATGTTAATGTTTTAATTTGAGAGAAACAAGTTCCTAGTGGCATAAATTTGGTACTTCAAGCATAGCTTCCTATGATCTTGAACTTCGAGTCAAAGAAATCACAGTTGATAAGGAACTAATATAAGAGCATGTAATCTACAAGAAATACAAGTGTAATGTTTATTGCAATAGTACAATGACAATCTAATTATTGATGGCTGCTTTGAAGAGCTTCAACGGCCTTAAGAAGACATGAAATTGTTCTGTTTGACATTCATCATCATATTAACGATGAGCTTCCTTGAAGCCACCAACAGTTATAGAGACATCAGTGACTCGACTGTGAAGCTGCTCATACTCAATTGACTGGTCCCTTGGGCCATATTTTCTTGCTAATATCAGGCAGATAGATCCTGTGAATATCAATATCCCAGCGAGTATCCAACTGAATTGCAAGTTAGCTAGTGCCCTTGCTCTAAAATCTGCCGCATGAGACCCACAAATGACTGCTCCGTGCATGTCACTACTGATGGTCTCTGACAACTTCATGGTGCATCCCTTTGGAATAAAGTCAGGAGTCCAGAGCATGAACCCCATGTTCTCAAACCAACACCCTTGGAACACAACTGAAACTGAAAGAACGACAGATGAAAGAAAATTGGTCGGGAAACTAGTAGCTGATAAAGCTGCCACAAGGGAGACAAACACTATAAGCTGAAACAGCCAGTGATAATGGCCTTCAAGCCCAGCATGATCAGCTGAGTGAAAATGAATTAGGAAAAGCTCTTGACCGAAGACTGAAGCTACAAGGATTCCAGGAACTCCAGATAGGATCTGGGATGAATGAGTTATATCAGCACAAAGAGTGAAACCGGCAAATATGGCAAGATGGAGAAACATGGTCGCATGCTCAAAGTTGTCAAGCCTAAAAGCGAAGCGTAGAAAAGGGAAATCTAAAATTTGCATGAAAATTGCAAAAAGGGAGAAAGATAAGATGAAAATGAGTTCCAAGTGTTTAAGTTTTGAAAAGGGGCTGTTGAATGGATACCATAACCTTACTGTAAAATTAGAAGGGCCTTTGAGGCAGTAGGCTCTGGTAGTGTTGATGGTGTGCCATAGGCCAAGAACAGCAAGCGCCAAACCAGGTACTATGTGTCCTAAAAACGTTCCCATATAACTTTCTGTTTTCAGAGAAAGATTTTGATTCTGTTGTGCTTCCCACTCAAAGCTTAAATACCTGAAGTGATTGCAAAAAACACTCAAAAGGAAATGTAGTATAGGATGGTAATGTATTCAAACATTTGGTGCATGGTGCATGTGTTCCCACAAACAAAAATTCAAAGAAAAGACACCCACATTGTGCAACATTTCCATCATTGAAAAAAGATAAGATATTTGAAAGGAAACTGAGTGTCAAAAGATTTTAACTTTTCAAAAAGTCTACAATAATTGAGTGTTACTTCAAGACCATGAAAATCTACTTCTAATTGAGAACCCGAGTAGCTGATTTGGTGTTCATGATCTACAACTTTTAACAATGTTAAAAATCACAAGAATTCACAAACATGAACTTTTGTTGCTTATCATGGTTGGTTTCCAACAGAAGCAAACCACCCAAGTCCCGTGTAAGATAAATAAATAAATAAAAACACACTTGTCCCTTCAAGACTACGAGGGCCACATAATAACCCCATCCGAGTGTAGTGGAGAATGACGTGCCTCCAATATAATCAGTGTGGCAAATAAGATGTTTCCACTTGTTTGAGAAGTTTAATTCTAACTGGAATCTCATTTCATTATGAAAATAAAGTTGTAACTAAGATACCAGGTTTATTACCATGACAGGACAGCGGTCCCTGATAAATGCTTGTTTGCATTGAAGGCCAATTCCACTTTGAAAAGTTGAAGTTCACAGCACCTTGGGAAAAAAAGAAACATAAATCAAAGGTGGGCTATGCTGAAGACAACAAACATAAAATCTTATGCTTCACGCTTATGATTTGAGCAATTAAATTATTAGAATTGCTGAACAACATTCAGGTTTTTGAACATCTAATCCCCGTCTTCATCTCACTTTTCTTTTCTGAAGGTATTTCAATGATATAGAAACAATCCACATATTCTACACGTTACTGAAATGAGAGAGATTTAAGGTAATTTAAAATATTGTTTCTATAAGCCTTTAAAATAACGAATGTGAATTCAAGGAACGAACTATTATCTATTTACCTCCACAACTGTGGCAAAATCACTGCACGATACCAATTTTTTTGTCAGGTGCTCTACTGTGCCATTGCTAATGTTAATAAATTTAATTCACTGATTTGCTCAGTCTAAGCAAGTGAAATAACCAATTTACACCTTCTTTCTTCAGTCTGTCAAGAAAATCATTTAGATGGAAAGAAAAAGTTCGAAAAGAGTAACTGCTCAGCTAATTTCACAAATGAAAGAAGAATTCTGATGTGCAAATGAAGTACGTAGACGAAGTAAAAGGTGTCACTTCTTCATGACAAAAAATGCAGAACCAGAAAGTTTAAGGAGAGAAAAAAACCTCTAGCAGCATAGCTCAGTATTGACTTGCAATAAAAAAGAAATTACTGCTGTATAATCTTATAGTTACAACAAAAAAGGGACCTAAATAGAAAACTCACATAAATAAAATCTTATTAAACACATTCACATTTTTTCACCCCACTGTCACTAAATTTTTTAATGATATGCAAGCTTCTGTTCTGTGTCAAAACAGTTACAACATAAATTATTGACAATCTTCCAAATAAGAACTTCTCTCTTTGGCGAACAAATAAGAATGTTCATTCTGAAGCAGTAGTAGTTGAGATGTTCAAGGCTAACAAATTGTTATGAATTGCTGCTTTCCGCAACCTTATCAAGGTTTGCAATCCCCTCAATCAAAAGAAGTATGTGCTATCATTAGGAGTGATTCCTTTACTAACCATTTCTCTAAGGAGCTGTTCAGCAACATCTCCTTCCTGGTTCTTGCATAAACCTTGTATAAGGCCATTGTAAGTGAGATGGGTGGGATTGAAACCGATGATCAACATCTCATCCCAAACTCTGAAAGCATCCTTCACTTCATATCACCTCTCCTACTATAGCCACTAATAAGGGTGTTGTAATTGACATGATCCGGTTTAATCTCTCATCTCTTCATCTGATCAAGAAGCTCACGGGCTTCTTCAACTTTGCCCTCTCTACAATGCCCTCGCATTAGGGTGTTATAGGTCACATCATCAGGATGAACTTTCATCTTGTTCATCTCCTTCAATAGTGAGTAAGGCATGCTCAATGTTACCATTAGCACAGTGACCATCAATCAAAACATTGACATTACAACATCTGGCAACATGCCTTTAGCCACTATCCTTTCAAATAATTGATCTTGATCGGCTTCATTCATTCTATTCCGCTTGCTTAAAACAGATATAAGTGACAGATAAGTTACCGTTGTTGGCTGAATCCCTTTATGCACCATTTCATCATGGAGGCTAAAGGCTTTCTTTGCATTTCCACATCTGCAATACCCATTAATCAAGATATTATTATACGTTATTGAATTGGGAAAAATTCATTTTTCACCCATTTCTTTTATCATATCATCAGCTTCAACCATCTAACCTTCCATAAACAACGCATGAATCAACAAATTATAAGTTGTAGCAGTTGGCATTATACCCTGCTTCACCATCTCATCCCTAAAACTAAAAGCCATCTCCAAATTCCCTTTATTGCAATACCCATCAATCAAGGTTTTATATGTCACAGCAGTCGGATCCAACCCGTCTTCTTTCATCTTTCCTAACATTCCAGATGCCTCCTTAAGTCTTCCTTCCTTGCACATTCCACTTATAAATGAACCATAGGTTTAAGAATCTGATTGAACACCTCTACTCTTCATAGCATTCAAAACCAACCCCACCCCTTTGATTCTCCCTCTCAAACAATACCCATGAATTATGGTACTATATGTGATAATATTAGGCCTAATCCCCCCATAAGCGCTAGAAACTCTTTTGCCTTCTTTATCTTCCCTTGCTTACACAAGAAGTTGGTCATTATATTAAACGTGCACACACTAGGCTTAATCCTCATCCTAAACATCTCAGCATACAAAACCCATGCTTTGTCTGGTCTATTTAACTTCACAAACAAACTTAACATATCATTACAATTCTCTATCTTTGGAAGGAAACCCTTTTCTTTCGTAATATAGAAACACTCGAATGCTTCATCACCTCTCTTCAATTCATAATAAGCCCTTACCAACAAATCAAAAACAATACGACTCTTCGTACCTAACTCACCGCGGCCAGCTGCCAGCTCATTGAAAACAACTTTAATTGCAGCAATGCCACTACATAAGGTCCCCTTTAAGAGTTGAAAAGCTGATTTTGGAGACGAGAAATTATCGCTACAGCAAGGCAACGGATTTTGATATCACGAATGCGACAAAGTTCAACATGAGTAATGAACTGGAGAGCTAACTCAGGGTTCTTCCGAATATTTAAAAGTGTTGTTGTAATAAGAGATGTAGTGAGTCCTGGTGCTAGGTATTTGATGGAATGCCACTCCGAAGTCTGGACGCAGCTATTCAGCAGTTCATCAGATATACTTGGCGGATCTATTACGAAATTACTCGGAGACAAATTTTGGGTTTGTTTGGAGGTTCTTGGTCGAGGAGTCGAGGAGTCGACGAGAAAAGCAAGTATGAATGAGATTGGTTTATAGGGATTATAGTTTTGAGGTTCTGATGTTTGAGTTTTTGATAAATTTTGTGGGTTCTCATCTTAAGAAGAAACAGAGGGTTTGAGAGAGAGAGAGAGGGAGCCGTGAACCAGAGAAGAATTCCAGTCTTGCAGAAGCTTAGGAGGTTTTACATGCCGCTTCGATACATAAAGTTCGGCGGGGGCTCACTTTATCTCTGTTCACTTGCTTTGTACATACATGTATATGTACTAAAAATATACTTCTTAACTTCAATCAAATGCCGTCGTGCCGACCGGGTTGGCACCCTGGCGATTTGGATGGCCTTGGCTCTATTCGTTCCCACTGGAGGCAGGGTTCCAGATTTAAAATTAGGTCAGAATTTGTTGTGTACAGACATAGAATTTTGGGCTATATGATAATAAAAATTATATAAACTATCAGCAGACTCGTAAAATTTGTGATACAGTTATAATCTAATCTCATTCAAACATGGACATTTTATAGTTAGGGAATGAACATTCACAATAATTCACATGATTTAATTTTCATAGTTGGTTTAATTTCATTTTATACATTTTACCAATATTTTTTCCCCCTATTATAACATTCAGTCTATCATTGCTACAATATACTACACATCTTCTACAGCTGCAGAAAACCAAAATATAATAAGAATTCATTAAAATGGACAACCAATTGCATCAAAGTTAATATATGGTAATAAACACATAATAACAATCACTCTCCCCCCATACAAAAATTCCTTTTCTAATTACTGGCAATCACCATCAAAACTCCTTTAGGATAAATATGGGTCAATTTGTTCACTTATAAGAAAATTATATCAATCACCTTTCAGATACAAAAAAATCACCAACTGATTTCTGGCACTCCCTGATAAAAATTAGTAAGAATGTCTTGCACCATTTCACATCCATCCAAACTTGGCCCATACAATCTGCAAATAGCAACATGATTAAGTAAAAATGCTCCATGTAAAAAAGCGTAAAACAACAAGTTGCTATATAAGCTCATCTGTATCAATTTTTTTATAAGAAATGTTTTTATTTTGAGACAATAACGAATTTTGCTACGATGGCTATTTGTGATATGTCACGACTCTAAAACTTCACACCTTATGGCCATTTCTGGCCATGACAGTTACACTTTCAACAAATAATACAACTGACATCAGCAAGACTGGGATGGTACTGGTGCAAATAGCACAAATGTTACACCCAATTCAGAGAATGGAAAAAATTAACACTGATCATTATAACTCTTAAGAAGAAATCTCTAATCAAAACAAAATTCCAAAAAAAAAAAATACATATGCTATAATGCGCTAAAGAAAATGAAATTCTTCTGCAGATTTATTATTCAACAAGGTCAAAGTGCATTATTGCTAAAGCTGAAGAGAACAGAAGTTCTTGCTTCAAAATATCTAGTTCACAAGCTGCAACCTGCGTAACTAGATAAAATAAGCTGCATAGCCTTAGTAAAAAGAAAATATCTCCAAGAGTTTTCCAACTTTTAAAACAATTCCAGCCCACAAGCGATAAAAAAGATTAGATGGAATTATGCAGAAATCATAGCCCAGAGTTTAGACATGAAAATAAAGTTGAGGCTCATAAATATTTCTGCAAGACCATAGTGAAATACCAATAATTCCATCACGTCAAGTAAGATGTATGGGCAGAAAGCCCCAGAACCATTCAGCTACTTTCTGGAATAGTCCAAGATCAATACTTTTCGGAAAAAAAATCCCATTCTATTACCTTTTTGTCGTTTCTCATTAGGAAAATAAGCATTATGAATGGACCCTCTTTCAGAACTGTTAACCAGTCTACTATTATTTCACTTAAATGTCCAATCTGCAAATGGAGCTTCAGGTCCAGCTAAAAAATAAATAAATAAATAAACAATAAAACAACTATCTTCCCAGAAAATATTGCATCAGTCCATGTAGCAAGACACCAACTTCCAGAAATAACTTATTTCCTTCAGTAATTTATTTCCTAATATTGGTTTCAAAACAAAGCTTCCATACGCAAAATCCAAACTTTAATAATGGAAAATAAGAAGATTTAGTTATCAATTCTACATAAAAGACAGTTTATGTTTTCGATAATGTTTTTAAACATAAACTGACATCTGTAAATTTTAATATCTGGGTCAAAACGAACTGTTTTTCTCATGTATAATTTATGGCAATCAAACTATAATCACCTTGAAGCAATTGATTCTCAATTCAAGCAACGGCCACCGGTTGTTGTTTTGAAGGTTCGAGTTTTTCGTTTGGTTTCTTGTCAAGGAAGTCTTCTATGTTGTAAATTACAGTTATGTAAAGAGAGCAACTGGGGCACCGCGCGATTTCCTCCCCGAGTCGGAGGTCGTCTTTCGTAATTTGGAATAAATCGCCGCACGGACAGGGATACGTGTATGCCCGCAGTTCCTTGTTCCACTCCATGTCTTCGATCTCCACGTCGTCGTACGACATCGTTCTTTCTTTTTTTCTTTTCCTTTCTTCCTCTTCTGTTTAGGGTTTTGCGAGAAAAAGGAAAAACGAATAATATCGCGGTGTCTGCGGTGGTGGCTGTTTTATAATCTCTGGAATTTCCTTTTTTTTTTTTTTAACAAAATGGCCCGAAGCCCAAAACTTATTTCCAATATTTAGTTGAGTTTCTTTATAATATCAATATTTAGTTAAATTTATTTACGAATTATTAAAAATATCGATGATTATTTGAATTTCTTGACGAAATGTCAATAATCTCGATGATTTATTGAGAAACTCAATTAATTATTAAGATTTTCAATGTTCGTCATATTTTTTTAATTTCAATATTGCATTTTTCTTGTTATACTTTGTTTTTATACAAAAGTTGAAATTTTTGTATTCCAAAAAATATTAACTACTAGGAGCTCATTAACAAGGTATATTCTTTGCTTTTAATAAATTTATCAGAATTTAATATTAACATAAAAGTAATGTTCAAATCTTAGATACATTCATCTATTTTACTTATAAGACTAATAGATATGCAAACTGATATAGATGTTAATTATTTTATAGTAGTAAACATCGATGTCTCAAAATTTGGTGAATTCACTCCTTTATTTACCACATTGGATTATCAAGTTCCAGTACAATTTATATATCCACTTGTGTATATGAGACAAACTACATTTGTCAATCCATTTACTTTTTCAAATGGTAGTAATCAAGTTAGAGCGACACTTCTTGCAACACAACATATCTTGTTTCTACATACTACAGATTGCGTTGAATAAACTGTTTAACCATAACACTATAATAAAAATCCTTGTTTTGAGCACATCGATGTTAGCGACCAAGAAACAAACTTTAATGATACAATTCTTACATGTGAGCTAATTGATATTCCCAATGAAGAAATAAATAGAGATGTTGAGTTTGATTCAAATGTCGGTGCAAAAGAAGTATACAGAGCCAATAAAACCTTGCTAGGATGCGAACAAAATAATCCATCCCCAATAGGTCTGTTCCATTTTATGCCTTCAATTTCTCCTTCATTTACTACAACATCTTATGCGTTCTCAAGTTCTAATGATGGTAAAGTAGTGGCTGGAAAATTTTATTGTAACAAAAATAATTGGCACTGAGATTTAAGTTCGCTTGCATTAAGAATGAATTTTCAGTTTAAAATTTATAGGTTTACAAAGGATCATTTCGAGGTTAGATGACCTTATGCTAGATGTAAATGGCGTGTAAGGGCAATACTTGTACAAGATCATATATATTATCAAGTGAGACGGATTGACTTGGAGTATACTTATTTATCAAATGAATTGTTCGATGATCATCGGCAAACAAATTCTCGACTTATTAGTGAGTTTGTCAAAAAATAATTTAAAGATTTTAGTCAAATTTACACACTAAAAAATATTCAAAATGATATTCCAAATGAGTGGTGTGTTAATATCATATAATAAGACTTGACATGCTAAAGAAGTTATCCTTAAGTTAGTAGTTAAGGATCTTGCAAAATCGTATAACTTATTACCACTATACTGTCATGTTTTGGAAAATGTTAATCGTGGTACAGTTACGCATATACAAAAAAATGTTAATAATCATTTCATGTACTTTTTTATGGCCTTGGGTGCTTGTATAAATGGGTTTTGATATCCATTAAACCAGTGATAGCAATTTATGGTACTTTTTTTAAATATACATATCGAGAAACATTGTTTGTGGCTGCTTGCAAAGATAGGAATGACCAGATTTTTTGACTTTTGGGATTATGGATTCAGAAAACGATTACTCATAGGAGTGGTTTATGTAAAAGCTATGAGGTGCCATTAGAGACACTAAACACCTAGTTTTTATTTTTGACAAACATACGAGTATTGAGAAAGCGATACGAGCAATTTTCCCAGAATCAATTCATGGTGATTATTGTTATCAAGTTTCAAAAAACATTAGTGCAAAATAGGAAAAGTTAGGGAAAAATGAGTTTAATAAATTTATGATGGCTTTCTTTATGGCTGCAAAAATATATCATGTCAGCGTATTCAACAAACAAATGTTGAAACTATGGTTGATTCATCAAGAGGTAGCTAAATACCTGGAAAATAATGTTTGATGTCATAGATGGTGTGAGCCCATTTTTTAAGCATAATGACAACTAATATTACAGAATGCTTAAATGTAATCCTCAAACATGCACATTTCTTTCCTGTTACTACATTAGTAGAATGTTTGAGATACTTATTATACAGATAATTCTATGATAGGAAAAATGAAGCATGCAAGATGTCAACACATTTGGCAAAGTGAGCTCAAGATCAAATATCCCAACCAAAAAAACTTGCGAGAACTATGACAATATAACTGATTAATCGATTTGAATTTGAAAGGAAGGACGAAAAAAGTATAGGTATTGTTAACTTCAACACGAAGACTTGTACTAGTCATGTGTTTGAATTAGATCAACTCCCATGTGCATACGCACTTGCTACTTGTAAATATGTTTGATTTTAGTTTCATGCTCTTTGTTCACTGTATTATATGACTGAAGCACTTGTTGCTGCATATACAGATCTTATACGTTCTATTGGTCAGCATACAGAATGGGAGATCCCGATGATTTGCTCTCATCAGTCGTCTTCTCACTTGTACAACAGTCTAAATCTACTAGACGCAAAAAGTAAAGGATACCATCAACAGAAAAGGACCTAAATAAGAGAAAGTGCTCCCAATGCAAGCAACATGGTCATAATAGGCAAACTTATATAAATATGGTGCCACTACACCTAACTAGGTTGTTGTATTTATCATTGTATTTGTGTTATTGATAATGTATTGTATCAAACAGAACATCATATTATGTTTCAGTATTAATCTTTTTTATAGTTAACAATATGTTATTTTCAGTACTTGTTTCTATTGTTAGATAATTGTATGCTTAACAATGTTAGTTAAGGGTGTCAATTCGAATAAACGAATTGAATTTGTATCGACACGAATACGATTCGTTTATTATTCGTATAAAAAACTTAAATCCAAATATGATTCGTTTATTTAGATACGATTCGTTACAACACGATTATTTGTTTAAACACGATTATTCGTTTAGATCCGTTTATTCGTTTAAACATGATTATTGATTTAGCATGATTCGTTTAGACACGATTAAGATTCGTTAAGACACGATTAAAGTATAACAAAAATATTTTAAAAAGTAAACTAAAATATTAATAATTTAGCGTTATTAAGCATCCAGACTAAATTTATCTGCCCATACAAGTAAATAGAAAAACTTAAAATTTCAATTAGTGTAAC
>JAXCLQ010000010.1:7854648-7891188 GCA_035584115.1 Cedrela odorata | reverse complement strand
AATCGATAATTCTATCAATTGTATAATAGATATTGCATTAGCGAATCACTTTCGGTTGAAAATATGCTCAACACGTCAATTGCATTTCCAGAAAGTTTAAGATACAAAATGCAAATAGCCGCCTAGCTCAGTATTGACTTGCAATAAAAAAGAAATTACTGATGCATAATCTTAGAGTTACAACAAAAAAAAGGACCTAAATCGAAAGCTGACATAAATAATTTCTTATTAAACACATTCACATTTTTTCACTCTACTGTAAAAAATATTTAATGATATGCAAGCTTCTGTTCTGTGTCAAAACAGTTACAACATAAACTATTGACAATCTCCCAAATAAGAACTCTCTTTAGCGAACAAATAAGAATGTTCAGATGAAGCGGATGTCGCATACTAACAAATTGTTATTAATTGCCGCTTTCATCAACCTTATCAAGGTTTGCAATCCCCTCAATCAAACAGAAGTATGTGCTGTCATCAGGAGTGATTCCATTACTAACCATTTCTCTAAGGAGCTCTTCAGCAAGATCTCCTTCCTGGTTCTTGCATAAACCTTGAATAAGGGCATTATAAGTGAGACGGGTGGGATTGAAACCGATGCTCAACATCTCATCCCGAACTCTGAAAGCATCCTTCATATCACCTCTCCTGCTATAGCCACTAATAAGGGTGTTGTAACTAACATGATCCGGTTTAATCCCTCTTCTCTTCATCTGATCAAGAAGCTCACGGGCTTCTTCAACTTTGCCCTCTCTACAATGCCCTCGCATTAGGGTGTTATAGGTCACATCATCAGGATGAACTTTCATCTTGTCCATCTCCTTCAATAGTGAGAAGGCACGCCCAATGTTACCATTAGCACAGTGACCATCAATCAAAGCATTGAACATTACAACATCTGGCGATGTGCCTCTAGCCACTATCCTTTCAAACAATTGATCCGCTTCATTCATTCTATTTCGCTTGCTTAAAACATATATAAGAGACGTATAAGTTACCATTGTTGGCTGAATTCCTTTATGCACCATTTCATCATGGAGGCTGAAGGCTTTCTTTGCATTCCCACATCTGCAATACCCATTAATCAAGATATTATACGTTACTGAATCAGAAACAATCCCTTTTTCACCCATTTCTTTTATCATATCATCAGCTTCAGCCATCTTACCTTCCATAAACAAGGCATGAATCAACACATTATAAGTTGAAGCAGTCGGCATTATACCCAGCTTCACCATCTCATCCCTATAACTATAAGCCGTCTCCAAATTCCCTTTATTGCAATACCCATCAATCAAGGTGTTATATGTCACAGCAGTCGGAACCAACCCGACTTCTTTCATCTTTCCTAACATCCCAGATGCCTCCTCAAGTCTACCTTCCTTACACATTCCACTAATAAATGAACCATACGTATAAGAATCTGGTTGAACACCCCTACCCTTCATAGCATTCAAAACCAACCCAGCCCCTTTGATTCTCCCTCTCAAACAATACCGATGAATTATGGTATTATATGTGACAATATTAGGCCTAATCCCTAAACTTTCCATAAACCCTAGAAACTCTTTTGCCTTCTTTAACTTCCCTTGCTTACACAACAAGTTGATCATTATATTAAACGTACACACACTTGACTTAATCCTCATCCTAAACATCTCAGCATACAAAACCCATGCTTTGTCTGGTCTATTTAACTTCACAAACAAACTTAACATATCATTACAAGTCTCAATCTTTGGAACGAAACCCTTCTCTTTCATAATATAGAAACACTCAAATGATTCATCGCCTCTCTTCAATTCGCAACTAGCCCTTATTAACAAATCAAAAGCAATACTACTTTTCGTACCCAACTCATCGCGGGCAGCTGCCAGCTCATCGAAAACAACTTTAATTGTAGCAATACCACTACTTAAGGTCCCCTTTAATAGTTGCAAAGCTGGTTTTGGTGACGGTAACCGAGAAATTACTGCAACAGCAAGGCAACGGGTTTTGATGTCACGAATGCGACTAAGTTCAACATGAGTTACGAATTGGAGAGCTAACTCAGGGGTTTTCCGAAGATTTAAAAGTGTTGTTGTAATAATAGAGGGAGTGAGACCTGGTGCAAGGTGTTTGATGGAATGCCACTGAGAAGTCTGGACGTAGCTATTCAGCAGTTCATTAGATATATTTGGTGGGTCTTTAGCGAAATTATTCGGAGAGAAATTTTGGGTTTGTTTGGAGGTTCTCGGTTGAGGAATCGAGGAGAAAAGCAAGTACGAATGAGATTGGCTTATAGGGTTTATAGTTTTGAGGTTCTGACGCTTGAGTTTTTGATAAATTTGGTGGGTTCTCATCTTATGAAGAAAAAATGGTTTGAGAGAGAGAGAGAGAGAGAGAGAGAGGGAGAGAGAGTGCGCTGTGAACCAGAGAAGAATTCCAGTCTTGCAGTAGCTTAGGAGGTTTTACATACCTCCTTGAAATTGATACACGTACACTTCCGTAGGGGTTGGGCTCACTCCGTCTGTTCACTTGCTTTGTTTACATGTACATCGAGTCATAGTTATGTACTCTTTTTTAAAAAAAAAAAATCTAAAATAGCCTTATTTGGAGGTTATTTACGCAAATGGCCAACTTTACTTTAACTAATTTCACAATTTTTGAATTTTCGGACAAAATTACCCTCTCAAACCCATTTACACTTAAAACAACGTAAATATAGGATATATATTAAAAAAAGTATTATTTTATATAAAAATATTATTATAACTTAGTGACAATTATTCTATCACTTCTACGATTTGAGTTCAAATTA
The DNA here is from genome assembly GCA_035584115.1 of Cedrela odorata. NCBI lineage: Eukaryota > Viridiplantae > Streptophyta > Magnoliopsida > Sapindales > Meliaceae > Cedrela > Cedrela odorata. The sequence goes on along the minus strand of JAXCLQ010000010.1, from coordinate 7,888,388 downwards.
TAATAATTATTTTTTTTTTATTTATTTATTTACAAGATGAGGCAGTGAGAGTTCAGGCATGGGCTCAAAATCGAGCCTGGTTGTGGCTTGATTTGCAGCCAATGTCAATTCGAATTTGAGCCCAAAATCTAGCCACAACAGAGCTCGATTTCGAGCCACTGCTGATTCGGATTCATGGCCACTTTTGAGTTCAAGTATTTTTTTTATTTTTTAATAAAATTTTAATATTTATTTTTTTTTAATTTATAATTTTATATAAAATTTTATTATAAATAAATTTAATTTGTTATTTGTTATAAATAAAGAAAAAATATATATATAATGGTAAATAATCAAACTCAAATCACAGGGATGTAAGATAATACATTCATTATTAAATTACAATAAATTTTGTTATATAAAATATAATTTATTAATATTTATCTATTATTTAATATTATTTTAAGGGTAGGCAGTTATACAAAGATAATTTTATCAGAAAATTGTGAAATTGATTAAGTTGATAAAAATAAAGTAAAATTACTTATTTACTTAAATGACCTCCAAAATAAAGTTATTTTAAAAATTTATTATTTACTTAAATGACCTCCACAATAAGGTTATTTTAAAAATCTTCCCAAAAAAAAAACCCTATCACTTAATTTAATTAACATCTAATTACTTCTATTTACTTTCACCAAACCACAAAAAAAAAAAAAAAAAAAAAAAAAAAAAAAAAAAAAACCTTCTATTTACTTCATACTCTCAAACTATCTAAATTGTTTTCAACCAAGAATCAGTCTTGGGTGCACGCGTGTAACCTCGAACTAATTCAGATTTGAGAATTAATAGAACTTGTTGTAAACAGAGTACGGGTTCTTTAACAATTATGGAGGCTGAATGGCAAGAATGTCACATAGTTTGCCACCATGTTAATGTATGTGTCCATTACATACGTTTATGATCCTTCACATTTCAAGGTCTCAAAATTTATGACCAGCCTTAATTTCATTTGATGCGTTTTACCAATATTTTTCCTCTTATAACAACACATCCAATATTGTGTTATTTTAATTCTCTATCAGATGTTAAATCCTGAACATCAAGTGCATCCACTCTCTACAAGACATTTAGGCTGTCATTGCTACAATAAAATTACGCATCTTCTAGAGCTGCAGAAACGAAAATATATTACCAGATTATTGACAAGGGCAACCAATTGCATCAAGTAGTGTAATTTACTAAACAAAAGTTAAAATATATAGTTATAAATACATTAGAACAAACTTATAACAATCACTCTCCCCAGATACAAAAATTCCTTCTCGAATTACTGGCAATCTGCATCGAAACTCCTAAGGAAAAATCTGTCATTTTGTTCCCTTATAAGAAAACTATAACAATCACCTTTCAGATACAAAAAAAAAAAAAAAAAAAATCGCTAACTAAATACTGACACTCCCTGATAAAAATTCTTTAGTCCAAATGTCTTGCACAATTTTGCTTTCACAATTGGCCCAAACAATCTGCAAAAAGCAACACTGATTGAGTAAAAATACTTGATGCACAGAAACGAAGACCAAAATGTTGCTATATAAGCGCATGTGCATCAATTTTTTGATAATATATTTTTTATTTTGAGACAATAAAGAATTTTGCTAAGATGGCTTCGATTGTCATTAATAAAGTCGCACAAAAAAAGGAAATTGTACAGATATTCCAAAGACAAGAAGCAAGCCGAACATGGGAAATGGAATTTACATGTCTCATCATCCAATGCAAGACAAACTTTGTTAAAATTTTCATTATTACTTTTTTCTTTTCGTGATATGTAATGGCTCTAAAACTTCACGTGTTATGGCTATCCTTGGCCATGACATGGCTGTTAAGCTTTCAACAAAAAATACAACTGATGTCAGCAAGACTGAGATAATACTGGTGCAAATGGCACAAATGATACATCCAATTCAGGCAAGGGAAAACAAGGCAAGCGAATGAAGCACCAAAAGAAAATAAAAATGACAGTTGACATTAAATAGAGACTGGTTAGTGTCAAAACAAGAAACACCGATCATTATAACTCTAAGAAGAAATCTCTAAGCAAAACAAAAGTACAAAAAATATTTAGCCTATAATGAGCTAAAGACAACGAAATTCATCTGCAGATTTATTATTCGACAAGGTCAAAGTGCATTAATGCTAAATCTGAAAAGAACAGAAGTGCTTGCTTCAAAATATCAAGGTCACAAGCTACAATGAAAGTAGATCAAATAAGCTGGAAAGCCCAAGTAAAAAAGAAAATATCTCCAAGAGCTTTCCAAGATGGAATTATGCAGAAATCATAGCCTAGAGTTTTGACAAGACAATAAGGTAGAGGCTAACAAAAATATATCTGCTACAACCAAGTGAAATACCGGTAATTTCCATCACATCAAGTAAGACAAAGCCCCATAACCATTCAGCAGTCTTTTAGGAATAGTCCAAGATCAATACTTCTCTGAAACAAACATATACAATATTCTATAACTTTATTGTTGTTTCTCAGAAAGAACAAGTGAAATAAGAATAGCAAAATTAACATTAAGAATAGACCCATGTTAAGCAATCTACTTTTATTTCACTTACAAATATCCAACATGCAATTTGAGTTGCAGATCACAGCAAAAATAAATAACATTCTTCTCAGACAATATTACATCCATCCATTACCATGACACCAACTTCCAATAATTACTTATTTCTTTCAATAATTTTCTTTTACTTTTAAGATTGGCAACAATTTTCACAGACATTTTCGTCCAAACAATGCTTCCATCCACAAAATTAAACAATAATTGTCAGCAGATTTAGCAATTTAGGGAAATTGATGTTTCTGATAATGTTTTCTACAATGCACCATTGGTTTCCGTAAATTTTAACCTATAACTGCTTCCCTCGTGTAAAATCAATACCAATAAAACTATAATCACCTTGAAGCATTTGATCCTTTCTTCAAGCAACGGCCACCGGTTGTTGTTTTGAAGGTTCGAGCTTTTCCTTTGGTTTCTTGTCAAGAAAATCTTCGATGTTGTAAATTACGGTTATGTAAAGAGAGCAGCTAGGGCACCGCGCGATTTCCTCGCCCAGTCGGAGGTCGTCTTTTGTGATCTGGAATAAATCGCCGCACGGGCAGGGATAAGTGTATGCCTGCAGTTCCTCGTTCCACTCCATGTCTTCAATCTCCACGTCGTCGTACGACATCGTTCCTTTTCCTTTCTTTTCTTTTTTCTTTCTTCCTCTTCTTTTCTTCTGGGGGTTAGGGTTTTGTTCTGAGAAAAAGGAATAATGAATACCTACAGGGGTGTTTGCCGGGTGGCGGATTTATAGTCTCTGGGATTTTCAGTTTTCTCCTTCCGTTTTGAAATTATTAAGTTTTGCCTCATATATTTATAAAATTATATATTCACCCACTTAACTTTTGAAAATAACCAATCCTGAGCAAAATTGAACCTATAATCTTTTGTATCATCCAAAAATTTTACTAATTAAACTCACTATAACTTACATATTCTTATTTATCTATTTAATTATTTTTTAGTCTTATTAATCCAAATTATTTCTTAAAATAATAAATTTAAATAAATTTTTTTTAAGAATATTAATCAAACTTCTTCCTAACTCTTTCTTTATTTTGTTAAATTTTCTAATTATAAATAATTATCTTATGATTTGAAACAATTATCCAAATCATAGTTCAAATTCTAAATGTAAAAATTAAGTAAATCTTAAAAATCAGGTGAATTTTTTATGAAAATAGTTTAATTTTCAGGCTCGTTTATATTTATAGTTTAAGTTTCAAATTTTTTTGTATTTAAGGATAAAAATTCAATATTTAAATAAAAATATCCTTAATTAATGAATTATTTAAAATTTAATTGAAAGAGATTGGCTGAGAAATTGAAAATACTGGTTGTCACCCCACCGGTGAACAATAACTTCGTCCAAATGTGTGGGCCTAAATTTATTAACTGGCTCATACATAGGGTCATTGTTATCAAAAACTCGAATCACTTTGTTAAACAATTAAGTAATCTTAAATTATAGATCAATGGCCATTGTGTATAGTGAATTGAACAACATTGTTATTGTTAAATAAATAATTTTGAATTTGGTTAGTCTTTTTAAGCATTCGTTGTTGTTTAATTTGATTAGCGTCACGTTATGTTAGAGAGAGAGCTGAGACTAGACGAGGCAAAACCTGTTAAAAGCAACAAAGCAAGAGATGCGTAACCGAGACAATGATCCAAGGACTACACCAACAGCAACAGCAACTAGCGGCCGTTCCTCTTCCCAAAGACGACGTCGTTTCTTCTTCTTCTTCGACGACGATGACGACAACAACGACGATGACGATGACGATGACTCGGCGCTATCAGCTCATTCCACCGAGCGATTCTTTACTCTCATAACTCGGTTCTCATCACTCGTTCCGCTTCGTTTCGCTGCCAAGGCAACTTCCCTATGGCAAGTACTCTATCTTTAATTTTTGTTTTTTTTAATCGTGTAATCATTTATTAGAATGCTAAGTTTCTAGAGTCTGTTTGGTTGCTGTGAAAATTGGTTGGAAGACAATTGAATAGTTAGAGCTCCAATTTTCCATTTCTTCTTTGTATTTTCGAGCTTGTGTGTTAGAATTCAGTAGAAAGTGGAATTTCGAAGAGTTTTTATGGTTGCTGAGAAACTATTTGAAAATAATTTAATAATATAGATATTGAATTTACGTGCGAATGCTGATTTTTGCTTTTTGCTTTTGGAGTCTAAATTTTTATTGTATGCAACCTGCGAGCATGATTTGATTGTTTATCTAATGCAACACGTAGCTTTTTATTTTTTCTAATGATAATATCATGAAGTAAAATTATTCATGCGGTGGTTACGGCAGCAAAATAGAGCTGGTATTCTTTCAATGTGATTGTGCCACTGTTGTGTGTTCCCACTTAAGACTCGCAAATTCTACAATTGCAATGGAGAGAGTAGTGGGTGTGATTAGTCCTAAAGAAGAGTTTTTCGTTGGGGAAAGTATAGTGTAGTTATCAATATAGTTTGGATTGTAAGAACTGTGAATTGTGGCACAGGTCATATTCAGTGAGGCAGTCTGTGGCAATTGCATATGTGGCACTCTGTGCTGTGGTGTGTTTTATCCCTATAGCATCAAATGGTAGACAGAACCATGTTATGCTTGGCAGAATGGTGGAGCAGTTCATTGGTTGGGCTTTGCCCTTGCTTAGTAATGTCATTGCTGGAGATGGGACCACTGAAGTGGCACTGGATGGATTGCGTGAGTTTCTTAGTGTTGGAGATGTTGGTGGAATTGAGAGAGATGCTTTACCAATCCTCAAAACATTCCAGGAACGTCTTGAAGACGAGGGAACTTCCTTGAGCTTATTACTTTGTCTTTAGTGTTCTAACTTTGATTTCATTGAAGTTTTCTAGATTCTTCCAACCTCATTTCCTAGACATTGTTGATCTACTTCCTGGGTGAGCTTTAGTACCAGACCTTGGCGAATCAAATAGACGTGTTATTCTGGACTGTTTCTTGCAGTTTCTGAAACATTGGGTGGTAGTTTGCAATTCTCTTTGGGACTTTTGTCTAAGTTTTTGGACAACATGGATGTGTTGCTTCAGGATAGGAGTTATGGGACCCACAACAGTTTCAAAGGTTGCTTTCTTGTTTTTCAATGGTACTTCAATCAACTGCTTCTGGGTTGCTTGAAATGAGTCTTCTCAAACAAATTAGTGAACCAATTAGTAAAATGCTTCCTTGGTTATTGGGTTGTTTATCTATGGTTGGACGGAAGTTTGGCAGGTCAAAATGGATTGGGGATTCGTGGAAGTGCTTGACTCTCTTGGCAGAAATATTATATGAAAGGTTTTCCACTTTCTATCCATATGCAGTTGATATTTTGTTTGAAAGCTTAGAAATGGATAGTGCTACACAAGCCCTTGGAATGGGGAAAATTACCTCCATTTAGGTTCATGGGGTTTTAAAAACTAATCTTCAATTATTATCTCTGCAAAAGCTTGGTCTTCTTCCATCGTCTGTGCAAAAAATACTTCAATTTGATGCAACAATATCTTGGCTGCTTTTGCATCCAAATCGTTTAGTAACAGGGAGTTCTACTGCTACTTACATTTTCTTGCTTCATCATGGTAATAATGACGTTGTTCAACAGGCAGTAACCTCACTATTGAAGACCTGCGGCTCTTGAATGATATGCTTGGAAAAACCGTGGGTCATGGAGATGAGGTTGATAGTGTCAATGATTTCACATCCTATCTGAAACTAGAATTGTTTGCATTTATTAAATTTGATTTGAAAGTTCTCTTAACCTGTGTTTTCTTGGGCGGGGGTAGCAGTTTGATTGGTCAACAAGATGTCGCCTCCCTATATCTCACAAGGTGAGAGAAATTTGTGTCCTTTATTGTGGAGAAACTAAATCCTTTTGAATCACCTATTCAGGCCACTGTAGAGTTGCAAGTCCGTATTGTCAAGACGATGGAGAAGCTAACTGCAGTTGAATTCTTGAGCAAGATCTCCCTTCACATTGGCAAGAAGGCTTCTGTGGATATTGTTTTCGGAAACGTCCTTAGTGGTAAGTTTTGTGGATGGGCTTTCAGCTCTGATTCTGGAACATACGAGGAAACAGAGAGATCTCCTTGTCAAAGCTCTCCATTTTTCTTCTTCTCTTGTACTTAAAATAGCAGCCCTTGAATGGGTTAAAAATTTATGTGAGAATCTTATTTCTATTTATGAGAATTCGAATCTAAATACTAATTTCTATGAACCTTGTGGGTATGTTTGTATTGTTGCAAATTTATTTTTCTCAGTCTTGGAAGCTGCATCTGACAGGGAACCAAAAATGAGGTCACTGGTTGCATTAGTCTTGGAGCTGCTTATGCAAGCAAAACTCGTACATCCCATGTGCTTTTATCCCATAGCTGAAGTGGTCATGGAAAGACTCAGTGATCCAGATATAGACATAAAGAATGCATTTGTTAGGCTGCTGTCCCATGTCTTGCCTACTTTGATGTTTGTGTGTAGTCTTAGTGACTCTGGAACATATGTCACTCTTAGGCCTGGTGTTCTGACGTTAAGTAATGGCTCCAACTTGCACTGGAAGCAAGTATTTGCCTTGAAGAAGCTACATTGGCAACTTCACTCGCAGCAACTTGTTTCCATTTTGAGCTACATTTCACAAAGATGAAAAGTACCTCTTTCTTCTTGGATCCAGTGACTGATTCATATCTGTAGGGGTTCAAAAGACCATGTTTTGAGTCAGCTTGAGGAAATGAGAAAAATAGGTGTCAATGAGCTATGGTTGGATCTAAAAGTGGATGAGGATACTCAGGAAAGAATTTTCTCAGTTAATAATCTTGATGGTGCCTGGTGGGCTGTACATGAGGCAGCTAAATATTGCATTGCTATGCACCTTCAGACCAATCTTGATGGTGAGAAAATTGATGATAATTTAAGTATAAATGGTTCTTCTGTACTCGCTACCAATGAGATTACTGTTAGATTTTGTCAAGGCCTTAAAGAAAAATGTATACAATGCCTATGAGGGATCTGCCATTTTACCACCAGCTAATCGCCAAAGTACGTTATTTTTTCAGGCAAACAAGAAAGTCTGCGAGGAGTGGTTTTCCTGCATATGTGAGCCAATGATGAATGCTGTATTGGCTCTTCAATGTCATGATGCTACAATTCAGTACGCTACTTTGCATCTGCAGGAGCTTAGGAATCTTGAGTCTTTAGCTTTGATGGAGAAGTCTAGGGGACGGGTAGCTGAGGACTTCTTGAGGGTTTTATATCATATGGCATTGGCTCTGTGCAAGTGTCATGAATCAGGGGCTTTGATTGGTCTACAAGAGTGGGTTTCAATGACCTTCTCTTCCTTGCTTGTGGATGAACACCAGTCTCTCAATCACACTGGAATACTGGGTCCTTTTTCGTGAATCACTGGGCTCGTATATCAGGCACAGGACCAGTATGAAAAGGCAGCTGCTCACTTTGCTCAGTTTGCAGACTGAGGAGTCGCTTAGTTCTATGGGATCTGATGGTGTACAGTTTCTATTTGCATGCATCATTGAAAGTGTGAGGTAGATAAAGTTTTGCATGAATTACAAAAGGCTAAGGCAATACTGGATGAAATATCGTCTGCTCTACCTCTTGATGGGTTATTGGAGACAGCAGTGCATGCCACCCAGTTTCTCTGCATCTTTGCTTTTGAAGGTCAGAAGTGTAAAGGCAATGAAACCAAATCCAAATAATATCAGTCAATTTTAAGTTCATATGTCCAATCAATGCAGACTAATTAATAGTGTTCAGCAAGATTGTAATCCATGCTAAAGATTCTCTGTGTTTATAGAACTGTTTTTCCACCTTCTTTGACTACTTTGAAGGCCTGTATGAATCTGTCAAGTTTGGCTCGCAAACAAAGAAACTTGATGTTGGCTAATCATCTAAAAAACTATTCAGAGATCATATATTGAGTTGCTCTGTGGAGAGATAACATAAGCTCCTAATTTCAAATTTAAGTATGAGGAAATCCTGCTAATGTATGCTGAAAACAAGTATGAAGATGCTTTTGCAAATCGCTCGTCATTTGTGCGTCCTTTGATGATTTCTTCTGCATCAATAGTTTCTAATTCTAGTGATGGTTTTTTGAAAGCCAAGGCATCCTTGAAACTCTCAAATTGGTTGAGACGGGGTTATCCTAACTTGAGTTTGGAAAATATTGTTCTCAAAATGCATGCAGATTTTAATATGGCTGACGTCTCTTTGCTTGCCAGAGGTGGTCCCTCCTCGAATGATGAAAACATAAGCTCTAGACTGAGTGTGGGGGTTATTTTGGAGGAAATAGTGGACACAGCTACTAAATTGTCCACTAATCTTTGCTCAGCAATGGGTAAACAATGGATTTCTTATGCGTCTTGGTGTTTTGATCAGGCCAGAAATGCTTTTTTTTACCCCTCATGAAACTGTCATCTGTTCTTGCTCTTTCTCTCCTATACTTTTTCCAGAAATTATACCAGAAAGATTCAAGTTGACTGAAGATGAGGTTTTAAGAGTGGAATCAATTGTTGTGTAGCTTTTTCAGAATAAGGGAGATGAAAAGGGATTAAAAGATGATGGGGATGAGCAAAATGTTTGGCTTGAAGCAGCAAGTAACTGACATAATTGAATCTGCGGCGGGGCTGAAAACACCAATGGGGATACTGTAGCTTCTCAGTTGCAGCTTTGCTTACTACATGTTGATGTGAGCCTAGAAGAAACTGACATGTTATCTTTAGTTGATAGCTTAGTTGATATTTGATGGGCTTCGAGGAAGGGAAGAATATCTCTCTTTGGGCATGAAGCTCATAGTTTTATAAAGTTCCTATCATATTCATCTGCACAGGTCTGCAATGATCAGTTATCTGGTGTTGATTACGAGTCACTGAAGCAGAAAACTAGCAGCTATGTATTGAGGGCTACATTATATGCCGTACACATTCTTATCAATTACGAAGTGGGGCTAAAAGATATGCTTAAACCTGCTGTTTCTAAGGTTCCTTTATTGTCATGGCAGGTAATAATCTTCTCAGTTTTTTTATGTATTTGTTTATTTTTGAAAAATGGTTGAGATTAAGATTAAATTTCTTTGTAGGAAATGACACCCCAATTGTTTGCTCGGTTGAGTACTCATCCCGGGCAAGTGCTGATTTTGTTAATTTCTGGGCAGGCAAATGCAATCCTTCTTCCACTTGAATCTGTTATGTCCAAAGATGTGGCTGCCATGACCATGTAAGAGAGACCAAGATGGACGTATCTCCTATCCATGGACAAGCCATTTACCAGTCCTATTGTTTAAGAGTTTGGGAGGCATTCCAGATCTTCAAACCCTTACTAGCATCACTTATGTTTTCTGTTAATGGACTATATACAATGCTAACAAGGCTTGCACGAACTGCGAGTCTCCATGCTGGCAATCTTCATAAAGTAAATCCCCATCTTTGATATTAACCATGTCATTCTTATATGTATATGTTGTGGATAACTCCCTTTCTCTGTCTTTTCATAGGCTCTTGAAGGACTAGGACAAAGCCAAGAAGTAAAATCACAAGGAGTTAGTTTGTCAGGACCAGATCTTTTTGCTTCTGATAGTACTCAATTTGATGACAAAGGGAGAGAGGATTTCTCCAGATCTGATAGTGGGAGTGCCAAATATGATTTTCTTGGTGTTACTGGACTCTCTTTGCAGGATAAGGATGGATATCTCCTCCAGATAGCATCTACATTAGCAGCTCGGAGTCTGGCATTACCTCAGGTGAATCAAGTCTTCCGGATAGCTTCAATAACCCAACGGAATTGATGGGACAGCATTCACATGGGCCTAATCAGAGGGAGGAAACATATCAGCCAAATTCTATTCCGTCTTCTCAAACTGATTTCCAATAATTCTCACACTCCGAGCAGCTGATACCTAACCACATGGAAATGAACAACAGTGATAGTGGTTCTGTCGAGTCAATTATTGATGAAGCAAATGAATATCGCGAAGCTCAGGAATCAACGGCTGATGAGACTGCCTGTGTGCCTGTTGGCAATTCACAACCTTTGAATAAGGACTTGGAGGTGAAGATTGGGTTAAAGATGAAGTATCCTCAATAAGCAAAGTTAAGATTGAAGAGGAAAATAATGAAGATGCTATTCTAATTTATTTGAACTACATATTAGTATTCTATTTCTTGACTTTTTTATTTACTTTATGATAAAGAAATGGTGTTTTATGGATGGAATTTTACATGGATGGAAATCTAAGGTTTGCTGTGAACTGAGTGATTAAACTAATTGAACTGATAATACAATTTTAGAAACACTAACCCATATTAAATTCTGTTAAAGAAATAGGATGGGTTATCATGTCAACGGGGAGCTTAAGGATAAATATTTATCTTAATTTTCTTTGTTGTGAAGTTCTTTGCTTCACCAATAGTAATAATTGTATTCTCTAATGAACATCTGATAGTAGCTGATGGTGTCCCATTGCCACCTCCCTTTCTCCCTTAGAGGGAGAGAACAAATAGAAAATAGAAAAAATCTCACCTAATGTTTTACAGTTTATACAGTCTAGTCTGGCTGTGTGTAGTTACTGCGATTGCTTGTATGCTTTTTATAATCATTGTTTTATAACCTGACCATCATATTTATGTTCTGTTTATGTATAGGTAAAAATCCATATGAAGTATCAGTCCTAAGGTGCATTGAAATGAAACTCAATGGCCGAGGTATTGCAGAGAACAGGTATCTGCTTTCATTAGAAATTTGTAATTCGGTTTGGATAAAATATGTACTGACGGTGAACCTTTTTCATACTTGTTACAGAGATATTAGCATCGCAGAGCTAGTGGATCATCTACCTAAGCAAGCCACATGTGTGGATAATCTTTGCAACATGCATGAAGGTTGGATTCCAAGGATTTGAATATGTGAAACCTGTGCATTCTAGTGAGAATCAGTGATCTCGAGTTATTATGTGCAAGATACGGTGTCAAGCATGTCGACATTTTAATTACTAGTTTCACTGGCTGACTAGACCTGGTGTCTGTAACTCTTTCCCAGTTTTGTGAAGGAAGCCTTTGTCAGAATTCCCTCTCTTTTGCTTCAGGATTCCTGTGACAGCTATTTTAACGAGGGATTTGCCATGAACCAGTACGAGCTGCTTTAAAAGGTGCTACTAATTATGCTCAAACTGGCCTGTGCATTTCCTTCGAGGTATCGGCATCTTGAGAAAGAGGGTTGTTCCAATCCTGTTCACCGTCTCTCTTATTCAACATGGTTCATGTCGTGAGATTTTAACAAGGAAAAATACCTCAGCTCCGATATGGATTTACAACTAGAAGGACATTCTGTTGCCTTATTCGCAGCTCAAAAACCTTCAAAGACATGATAAACCTCCGCTGCCCGAATGGGAGCACCTTCCTGTAAAGGTTTCAAACATTGCCAGTTCTTAGCCCATTCTGTTCTGAAGAATAAAAACCACGCCTTGTGCTTCCAAGAGAATTTCCGGCTTGTATAACTCCTTGGTGGATTGCATTTACAAAGCTTGCTACATCAAATTTCATCACCACTGAATGCAGTCAGTTTGCAAATGTAAGTACGCTATCATTCTATCATTCCTATTTGTAAATTTGTCAAACGAGAATACTACCAATTTAGTACTTAAAAAATTATGAAGAGAAATAATTATGTTTAGTAACTATGGAGTTCCTAATAAACTTTGTAAACCCATTAGTTAAAATTTTATTCTGGAACTAATAATCTTCTTTCACAGTATTAACTTCAACAGCACCTCAATATTTAAAGAAAAAAGTAAACTACAGTAATTACAAACAGTTTCTACAAGTTTAATGTTAATTTGCCCAAATCAAATGGTTAAAAGAAAAATTCAAAGACAATAATTGCAAGCAATGTAGGTGTTTATTAGGAAGAACAAACTAATGAATATGCATATAAATACTCTACATCTTACAAGAAACTAACAAGAAATTTCATATTGGGTAGCTTAAGCTTATTAGCTAACTAAAAACACAATTCAACCCACATAGGTGCATTGACACAATTATACAAATCACCTTCAAAATATGGCTCTATTCTTCCATCATCCATACGATAAATACCCATGTCTTTTCCTTCTTCCCTCAACCAATTAATCTGATTGTCCAAACAATCATCCATGAAGTATATACAATTACTCAAAATATTCAAACCACCACCAATACATATAGAAGAATTACGACCCAAAAACAGAGCTTTATCGCCCAAACTCTTCACCTTCGTCCACCAATTATTGTTCAAATCGACCTCAAAAACCTGAAATCCTGAAGCTTTATACGTGCCTCTGTTATAATTTCCTCTTCGTCTAATCACCAACAATGACTCTGCCGATTCTACCACATACAAGTTGTCTCCCTTCTTTTCAACAAGTTGTTTGCATGGCATCACTGCTACTTTCTGTGCCAGGCAAGGATTATCACCTCTTAAAACTATTACTTCGCCAAGAGAATTTACAGCATAAAAGTTGTCTTTGCAATGTATAACATCGAAAAAGCCAGCATGCTGCCATGTTTTTACTGAGTTCCAACTCTTGTCACCTGCATTAGCATATGCTAACTGCCGTCTCTCCCCAAAAATAACCATTAGAGTACAGTGCGAAGCAGATAAAGGACACGATGATAGAACACATTTTTTTATAAAATTAGGATACATTGTGTCAATTTCATAATTTTTCCAATTTTTAATAGTTTTGATATGTGGGAGTTTGATTTCAGCAGGAGCAAAGGGATGGAAAAGACGAATGGTTGTATCTGGAGCAATTGTTATAAGCCAACCCTTTGAAGAGAAACGTCCCTTACCATTGATAATTTCTGGTAACGTAATCGGACGGGTTTTCCCGATTGAAAGGTCGAGAAAAACACATCGGCTTCTGGTAGCTTTTGGTGCATACATAAGCCAGGGAATTTTGATAGTGTTATTGAACCTGAAACTCTCCTTAGCCGCAGCCAATCGCCACGAATGACAGACCAAACTAAAAGCGGAGAAATCGTCGAACTCTGTTAACAGCTTAGCAATCTCCACCAATATGTCATGATCAATATCTGAGCCGTTGGCCATTGCCCAGTTTCAGAGAAGCAATAAAAACCTAAGTGTAAAAGATTTGGTTGGTTTCGCAATAGAGATCAACTTACCTATTAATAGGAATATCCAATAAAATTATTTCTTCTTTTTTTTTTGTTATTTTATTATAATTATGATATAATAATATTATTAAAAGAATTATTTTATTAAATTTATTGTTTACTTTATTGTCTCTTGTGACATTTATTTTATGTAGTATTTGGTTTCATCTTATATAAAAACTGGATTACTAGTGAATGAAATATGGAGAGACAATGGATTCTTCAGAGTTGTGAGTTCATATACAACAAAATGAAAACCCACCACCAAAATCTTGCTGTTATCTCAAAATCAAATATCTTTCTTCGAATTCAATTGAAGTGATGTCTGCACTGCACTAGTTGATATATGGACAATTGAGTTAGCCAAGCCGAGTGAAAAGGGTTCAATCATTTCACCCAATGGTTCCAGTTCCATGCTTGTTGAATTCCCATCTCTAATTCTGCTTTTGCTTTCTGTTTCTGCATTTTTATGTAGAATGCTTGTAAATAAATATATGCATGTTTCGAAGAAATCAAGTTCAATTAACACGTTATGTTAGTAGCAAAAATTTCTTCAGTAAATTTTGTACACCAACAATAATTTTCTTTTTCAAATATATTTTTTAATCTGAAGTCACAAAAAATTAAAAAAAATTAAAAAAAAAATCAGTTGTTAAATAAAAATTTTTCGATATTTAAGTTAAGATTTTATTTTTTAAAAGATATATAGGAGAATTTTAGTTATTTTTTATTAAAATTTTAGTCGTTGTATCTTGTTGTTGCTAGTCTCCTTTTATAGGTATTTATATTCTGTAATCATAATAAAATTCTATAGAATTCAAAAATAAACGAATTTTAAGAGGTTGTGTGCCTTTTCAGGAAGTATATCCATAGAATTTTTATTAGGTAAAAAGTTCTAATAAGCAAGAATCTTTATAGGAAAATAATCCAGAAGACATATGAAAAAAAATGAATCATTCATAAACACATAAATGTTAAGAGATTTTAGAAGTCTTTGTTTGAGACTTTTTTATTTATCTAAGATGAACTCAAGTATTATACGTTTGAGACTCTTCTTTATTTATCTTAGATGAACTCAAATATTGTACGTATGAGACCCTTATAAATTGTAATCGAAACTTTTACAAAATATAACCTGAAACCTCTTAACTATCTTTAAAAAGTCTGAGTTTATAAAAGAGCCTAAATTTTTTTTATCATCTAAATAAATTCTTTTCGAATAATAATAAATATCATAGTGATACTTATTTATTCATGCAAAAAATCATTCAGAATTTGTAACCCTTTTAGACCTTACTTAAGCCGAGCTATTTACCCACAATCACCCTTATCTTCTTCGATTAACAAAAATCATCTTAAAAGCACTTTCAACCACACAACTCGTTCAAATATCTCAAAATCAGTTTTGAAGATCTTTTCTAATTTTGCCACGTCAACACACGTGTCCGTGGCCAACTTGAAACAACGGCGGCTTTCTAACAGACAAAATCAAATTGGGAAACTCCGTGGTATGCTTTGCTCATACCAAATCATCGTATTTATTCGACCGAAATTTAGGAGTACCAATGAAAATATCCAAAAAAGTAATGAGTATGAAAAAGTTGACTATTACTGTCTGAGCAATCACACCTTAATAATTCTCGGGGATAAGATATTTCTTGTAAATACCGCGGAATATCCAAAACTGCCATTGAACAATAATTTAACAGTATCTATGAGCGTCCACAAGTTGTATGTTCAATTTGTTTCGTGACTCAAAACCCATGCATTTCCTGAGGCTGAGTTACCTCCAAATTCTACGCTGCTTTCTTCTCTGTCTATATAAACTCACGTTATTTCCCTTCTTCTATTCTCATTCAGCACTAACAAGAAAGAGAAAAAGGAAAGAGAGCTAAATTTTCTTGGTGGGTTCTTGCTTTAGGAGTGAAAATGTCTGCAGTTGTGGAGATATGGATGGGGGAGTTCGCAAAATTGAGAGAGAAGGTTAGAGCCAGGAAACCATCTTTGTCCAGAGCTAAGAAAGAAGAAGTTGAAGAGAAAGAAGAGAAGAAGGAGAGCCGCAAAGAGGTTGAAATAGAAACTACCATGTCAGAAGCTACCGTCTGTTTGCTTATGGACCGGTTTGTGCCTTGCTGATCATCAATGAATAAGGGATGTAGATTGTAATGTAATTTATGTAAAATCCAAGAGTTTTATGTACGTAGTTAAGATGTTATTGTTAATTTTGCATGTAAGAAATTAATGTAGTTCTATAATGACATGTTTTCTGAAATGATTTTGCTTTAGTGAGTGTCATTTGTGCTTTCAAATTTAAGCAAAAGTTAGCATCACTCTGGCTATTGCGCTTTCAAATTTAAGCAGAAGCAGAACAACTATAAACTTACACTGAAGTACGAAGAAAAAGGAAAGTAATTGTTCAACTTGCTCATTTTGAAATGGCAAACAATCCTTCTTTACAGCTCTACGAAAGAATACAGTTTCCCTAAGTGTTACATATATCTGTAGCCGAGCTCTGTTATTTTTGTTTGTGTATCTAGATTTAGAATCTGCGTACATACGTATATCGGTATATGTATCCAAAGCATTTGCTCGACAATGTTAATACACAAAAAAAATTTCCTATATTTTTTCTTTCCTTCCCCCCTTTTTTAAAAGATAATCCTTCTAATGTTTAGTAAGGCCTTGCAAGCAATACTCAAAACTGAGAAAAAAAAAATCACGACGATGAGCTTGCCTCAAAATCGGTGCAGGACTCGATGTTAGTATAGTTGGTTTCCTCTTCATCCCACTTAAGAATCTCCCTTGCATATTTAAGAGCTTCATCAACAGTCTCAGGCTCCAAGGCGGTAACGAGTGAAACAAATAACTTATGATCACTAAGAGAATCAAACAATCTCTTGAACTTCACTGCGATGTAATGGAAAGCATATTGAGCCTGCGAAGTTGCATTATTTCTCCTGCTACTTCTGTGGTAATTATGGCTGATCACTGGATTGAAGTCGTGAAACCATTCACATTGAGTAAGAGGAATTTGTTCAATCTTTTCCTCTAGCATATCATACTTGTTGAGTAATAGCAGGAAGTGCTTTTGGTTGAATGTTGGATGAGTTACAATGTTTTCAAAGAGCTGCCTGCTTGCCAACATCTTGTTGGTGATAACCCCATTAGAATCTTCAAAAAATTCGTCATAGTCGGTCAAGGAAACACAAAACAGGACAATGTCAACATCTTCAAACATTTCTAGCCACTTGCAGTTCTCCCCAAGGCTACTTGGATGAACTCTAATTAGTTGATACCTGCAAGTATACAGCAAGAAATGGTGAGTAAAACAATTTAAAATCAGCTCGCGCTAGTATGTATGAAACTATCTTCATTGTTGATAAAAATGGTGAAACATATTTGACAGCGTATAAACAATCAAGCGACAAACGTTTCTTGAAATTTATGTCAAAGGTCCACAGTTGCTACACAAGATTATACCTATTTGATTGCTAAAGCTCTCACGCCGAAGACAACAATAATAATTAAATATGACTCTCTAAACAAAACTAGAATATGAAATTCCAATGATTTCCAGATACAATCAACAATTGTACTTAATGTTTAAGTTAAAGGTAATTATTGATTTATTAGTGCCACACAAGAAAAAAAGAAGATTATATTTTCTCTTTTATGTTTTGGCAAGACATATAGGACCGCCAATTTTAGTAATACTTCCGATTCTAACAACATGAAAGACTGAATTCATTGATGACCCAATCATCATTGAAACTGATTTAAACTGCCATCAATTCAATCTGCCACCCACAGTTGTCCTTTCATTCTACACCTATATCACAGAATGGCTTTTAGTCAGCGAGAGCAATACATAATCTGGCCCAGTGCAAGGCAATTTTTGGCTTGTACAAGAAATTTCAAAGCACATATTAGGAAGTAACCTGAGCAAGGGATCATTCTGACAAGAAGAGTCAATGAAGCTCTCTTTTGGAGACTCTGGAAATGAAAATTCCACGCAAGAAAGCCCGTTGGTTGAGGTAATTCCCTCGGCATACAAAATATCCATATCTGAGGGCTCATAGCCTGTACTTGAGATCTCAACGGCCTGAGAGGGAAGCTAATGTCAATATTGAAAAGAAAATATATAGCAAACAATAAATTAATTGTCACAACAATAATCTTTCCTTTTGCAAGCTTTAAAGAATTAGTACAATGGAGCTCATGGTTTTAATTTCAGATTGCCTTGCACTTTAGTTTTGTCAAAGTAGAAATGAAACCACAACTTATTGAATATTTATATTGAAATAATCTACAAACAAGTGCCAAAAATGGTGAACTCACTCGTTCCAGGAAATAAGTAGCAACTCTGGGAAGCATGTCTAATTCGTTCCTCCGGTTGTATGTGGATTGGAAGGCTGCATCCTTCCACAACTCCTCAATAAATGGAGCATATTCACGAGTAGCTGCGGGGAATATGGCTTCCAAATTACCAGATGCCATGACTTTGAGAAGCCAATCAGAGAAAGCTTTCAGTTTTGGACCAATGGCATATGTCATTTTATCATCAATCTGCCCTGTAGTAGTGTTGTAACCAAATAAATTCAGACTCTACCCCGTTGCTTAAAAGATTACTAATTTAACTTTGTTCATGCTATACATAGTTTCTCTTCGTTTGATAAAAGTAATAGAAACTTGTAATAACACACAAGAATCCATTAAAAGAAAATGCATGATTATCCTACATAAAAGGAAATTAACAAGATTTGCAACCACCAAGAAGCATCATATGCGTTTCCAAGGAACATGACACTATCTTAATATGCCCTTTATTTCTAAGCTTTTAAATAGCTAACCATGTTAAAATAACGCTTTGAAGCTTTGGGGTCCACTACTGATTGCCCAGGTTTTAATCACAAGAAAAAGCATTAATCGGTCATATGCAATAGTTGTCTCTAAATATTCATGTTTTAGCAGATCAATGAACTCCAAAAGAACAAGCCAGAATATCATTGGCATCAAGCACATAGTGAAGCAAAGATAAGAATATAAAAATTTGTAAATTTCAATGAGACAACTGTATTTATAGGGTAAATAATAAATGAAGAAAACTGGATGGCATAGTTGTCCTTCCCCCCTCTGGGTCAAGTTATGAACATTATGAACTTTAACCCAACAACTAATTTGACAATTTTAACATTAAAAGCATTGGGAAGCCTAAAAACATCAAGGAAAAAGTAAACTACAATACAACCAATAGAAAAAAAGATCTTATTCATTCTCTATGTGTATATTATAATACATAGACTTGACAAGAAGGCAGTGTATGAAGTATATTCAACTTAGAGACTTTTTGATAAGTGCCATCCATCGCACAGAAAATGGATCATAAATATCTAAAGTTCCAGAAAAAAGATCAAATATGTTCAATATCCACCAGAGATAATCCAGAATTGCAAATAACAAGGAAAAACATATTTATTTATAATCCACATGTTCTAAACAAAAACAAGATCTCATGAACCATTGAAGAAACATCATATCACACAAGCTCATTGAAAAGAGAAGTGAATATAATCTCTGCATCACCTGAAGGATCCAGATCCTCAATAACATGTCTTTTCCTCTTTTCAGTCAAACTTTCTTCTTCAAATCGTTCACGACCCTCAAGTAAGATACCAATGTAATGGTACAAATTTCTTTGGATCATAACCTTAATATTTTGACGCTCATCTTCAGAAAACGGAATCTTAAAAACAAGTTTAGCCTGGAATGAACATTTATGTCATTGTGCATCTTTTCTAATAATAACTAAAGATGAAAAAGAAAAAAAAAAAGTAACAAAAGCAATACATAATAAGAAAATGATATAAGTCCTAAATAAGAGCCCACAGGAAAGAATAGAACTAGATGTTTATTTCACAATCAAATCAACATTGAGATTCCTTGCAGTCTCAAGACTTGAATGCAGAGTTCCAGAAAGTCGCAGAACACATCGTACCTGACACCCATGAAAGGGAAAGGATTCCCGATAGTACATTTTAAATGTCAAAATGCAATGTAATTGATAGGATGCAACCTTGCATGTCCTTTTGAATGTGCACATCTAAGTACTAACAAGAAGACACAACAAGCACTCATTTACATATTAACAGCTATAAAATCCCTCACATACAGGAGTGCAACCAAACTACTAGTGGGTGCATTAGGTCGGTATTGATAAAAGGTGTTTTTATTTAATGTTTTCAAAATTCATTGTAACTAATTTTAATATAGTAAGATATACCAAATAAAAGAAAATAACAATAGTATGATATCATCTCAATATTATTTTAGATATAAAATATTTAATTTTTAACTAAATTAAATATGATATAAAAAATATTACCATCACAGGAACAAATAATTAATAACTATTATTTAATTTCTAAATAGAGAGTTATTGAGAGAGAATCATTTTCCAACAATAAGCAAAACATCAAAAAGTTGTTTTATACTTTATAACTTCTAAGTAAAATCACTAAGTCCTGCAAATTGCAAAGTATTAAGTAAATAATATCATAATTCTTAGATGGAATGTCATAATTAGATACAAATAAGCCATCAGATATTCACCAGTGGGATTGAAAATACATGAATAATAGAACAAATATAAAACAAATTTACTTCCTTACAAGTTCCAATAATTCTTACCTGTTTATACATTGTACTTGTGCCAGATTTTTTTTCACCAATTAGAAGAAGTTTACGAAGTATTTTCTGCTCATGGTAGTTAACACCAATCACGTTATGACCGCAAGGATTAACAGAATCAGGAGGGGTTGGCAAAAACAGGAGAGTACAAACTAGCTTTATTATAGTCTGTAAAGTACAGAGAAAGTAATTAATATATGGATAAATAAGATGGAATAGGTAAAACATGAGCCAATGCACATCCATATGCAAATATACCTTGTCCCATATACAGCCCTTAACATTTTTCATTCCCTCTTCCTGATAGGAACCATCTGCGCTTACCCAAAAGTGAGGTTTTCCTTCACATTGCACTCCTGCGATCTGCAGTATTTAACACAACAGTATGGATGTTAAATTTAAAAAGCTGAATTTGAAACGAACATGATTTTGTCCACTACAACAACCTGAAGCATCCAGAGCTCTTTTTTAGTAATTTCCCGATTATTAATCAAGACATTTGTATTCCCGTTGCTAGCATTTTGCATGATCTGACCACCTACGTTCAGCTGGGGACTTATAATCTGGCAAGGCCGCTGTCCTATCTGCTCAATCAAGCCAGAATTTTGATTCAATTGTGGTGTAGCGGAATCAAAAGTCCAATTATTCTAGAATGAAAAATTGAATAATACAAGTAGCATTCAATGTTTACCTTTCCCCAAAATCCAGACACTTTATCATACCAATAGTATCCTGGATTTAGCTTTTTTGGAGGGTTTGGACAGCTCTGCAATATAACCAGCTCTTTCTGAGAAAGAGGTTCATTGTTCACAAAAACAAGCTCTGGTGGTAGTTGATTTGCTTTGCATGATATCTCAGACCTCATAATCTGTTTTACTTCCATCTCAGTCAGCAGCCTCTTGAGCAGCCGAGAACATTTCCCCAAGGATGCTCTCTTGGCATCATCTACCCTGAAGCCAATGCAAGTAACACATTTTCTTCCTTCTGGCATTGAACCCATTGCCCTGAGCACACAATTCTGACAATACTTTGCGCTACAAACAATGCAGACCTCCTTATCAGTAAACCGATTTCCTTTCAAGCATCGATAGCATGAACCCTTCTTTCCTTGCCTCTCAGCCCTTGGCTTCTCAAGGATGCTTTCAGTCTCAGAATAATCAGATTCTTCATGTCCTACACCACTGGTCTCGGGGTCAAGGAAAGTAACAACTGACGGTCTTTTAACATGGCAAGGAGTTTCTTCTTTATAACAATCCTCCTCCTTGTAGGAAAACACTCCAGATGAATGACCATGTGAACTTGAACCTGATTCTGTTGATTCCCAGTTATCAGGATTTATATTATCCTGAAATCCTGCATCTGCACCTTCATTGCAATCATCAGGTAATTCTACGGTTACATGTGAATTTTCTTGACCAGGACTTTTTAATTTACCCGAACTTCCTTTTCCATTGGATGACATGGGTATGGACTCATATATCCTGAAACCAATGCAAGCAATACATTTTCTTCCTTCAGGTGTTGACCCTGTTGCTCTCAGCACACAGGAACAACAATACCTTGCATCACAAACAACGCAAACTTCCATTTCAGTTGATGGATTTTCTTGCAAGCATTGACAACATGAAGCTTTCTTCCTATTCCTTTTAGCCTTCGGCCTCAAATGGATGCTGTCAGCCTCAGGGTAATCAGATTCATCAACTACATCACTTATCTCAGAGCCATTGGAAGTAACAATTGACAGTACTTTACTATTGAAGTTGCTTTTTTCATTGTTACAGTATTCCTCCTTACAAGAAAAACCCTTCGACAAATGTGCATGTGAACTTAAACCAGATTCTGTTGATTCCAAATTGGTAGATTTCAAGCCATTTTGAAATGCTGCATCTGCACCTTTCATGCTACCATTAGATAATTTTAGAGTCACACATGAATTATCATGACAATCAGGACCATTCAGTTTCCCAGAACCATTCAATCTACCAGAACTTTCAAGTCCATCAGATAATTTATGCATGCTCTCGTCACCAACTGTGCAATCTAAAATCTCAGATGAATTATCTTGACCATCAGTACTTTCAAATTTACCAGAACTTCTTACTCCATTAAATGACTTGTTCTTGCAGTTGTCACCAGTTGCGCATCCAACCTCACTTGAGCTATCTACCAAAGTTGGTGATTTACATGACACATTAGGACCATTTGAGGACACACCAGAATCGGTAAATGAGGTAGGCTCAGTGCTTAATTCAGGCTCCTTTGACCTTATTTTTTCTACTGCATTACGTTTTACAATTGGCTGGATTACTGGTAAGGAACTATCATTCAACAAAGGAGGGGCAACTATGGCAGCAATAGGTATTCGGTCAACAACTATAGGCAACACTCGCGGAATATCATAACTGACAGGAGGACCAGAATACTCAGTGGCAATTGAATATTCCATGTTATAGGCTTCATTATTGTCATCATTACGTTTATGACCCCATGGCACAACAGGCATAATTTTTCTGAAAATCCAAACCATCTTGTAAACCCTACCTAAATTAACTTAAAAGCAGTAATCCTAATTTCAGAAAGTGATAAAGCATAAAAAATTCATCTAAAAACACATAAAGTTTGACATACTCATGAAGCAAAAACAATTACTTCAAATCTTACAAACTCATGAAGCATAACCAATTACGTCAACAGGCCAATAGTATCAGAAACCCATAAAGTATAATCAATTATTTCACCAATTCATGAAGCATAAATTCCTTCATCACAGCCATAAAACAAAACAAATAACAAATAAACCCCCCCAAAAAAAAAAAAAAAAAAAAGTGACCAATTATTTCAATAACTCATGAAGCAAAAGCACCATATCTCATACCACAAAGCAAAACCAAACAAGAATCAAATTGAATTACTTCTTTCCCTTTCTCAGCTCAGGCCAAAATAAGGTTCATGCACTCCGATTCCTTCAAACAGAAACAAACCAAAAAAAATAATAAACAAAGGGAAAGAGAACAGATAAGGGAGAATAGTGAAACCAAACCGAACCCAATATTTTGACGTTTCTTACGGAGTGGAGAAATGAGAAACTACCACGAAGAGGAAGAAGGAAATGAAAATCATCAAGAAATAGTGACAGTTTTGACAAAAACAAGAAGGAAATGCTAATTCTTCCTGTACTCCTACCGTTGTGCTACTTGGACTCGAGGGAAGACTTGTTCGCATTCTTCCTCTTTTTTTTTACTTCGTCAACGCTTTTGAGTTGAGACGGAAATTGCGAGGAACCGATCACACGAGAAACAGAAAGGGGCATTTGTCTCGTATAGTCCAAAAATATACTCCCATCATCTTTACGGTCACGCTCCCAAATTTATTATATTTGAAGTTAATTTTAACAATTTTTGGATAAAAATACTCTCTTGATTGTATATTTTACTAAAATAAAAAAAAGTAAAAATTTAAATTTAGTTTCATTCTATTTATTTATGTTAAAGTAAATTAAAAAGAACACACAAAGACTTCAACAATGAATTTAAAAAGATCATAATCAGAAATATTACAGTATTGATCAGTATTTATTTAAACTAATTCATTCAAAATAAATTTTTCATAACAAGTAATTTTTTTTATGGTTTGTTTCTTATATTTATACTTGTAAAAAGCTTAAAAATGTATTTAGTACAACTTTTTATGTATACATTCTATATAATATTGTTAATGGTGTGTTATTAATACTTTTTTAAGAATTTTGGATTGAAGAAGAGAGTGAACAATACATTCCTCGATAAATTGTGTAGATTTAGAACTTTATATCGTTGAGGGATCTAGAGTTGAATTCATACATCCCTCGACAATTTTAGAGGATATATAAAACTTACATAATTCATCGAGGGATGTATGCAACCCGTCGAGGGATGTATGAATTTCTTCAAAAGATCCAAAATTGAATTCATACATTCCTCGATGATTTCAAAGGATGTATAAAACTTATATAATTTATCGAGGGATGTATGCAACCCATCAAGGAATGTATGAATTTCGTCAAGGGATGTATGAATTTCATCGAGGGGTCCAAAACTAAATTCATACATCCCTCGATAAATCCTTCGACTATTTTGTTTCTTATCTTGACGATTTTCATATTTCCATCGACATTTCTCTTATATACGTATGTGTGTTTGTTTAAGCATCTTTTTCAAAATGAATGTCTAACAATTATATTTTTTTTACATAGATGTAACGAGTTCATTTGATTATTGTATCTAGAGGAACATAAGACAGTTCACCAAACGGAAACGAAACTTATAATGAAGGGCGCAGTTTTAGTATAACAATAGGAAGGAGTATAAACTATCTAGAACTCGTCAATGAATTGTATTCTGTATGTCGAAAAAGTCCAAATAAATTTAATATTAAAATGAGGGTTGTGTACAGACACTACAGGCCCTCATCCGTTTAGTGTTCGGGACCCTATGATGTGAAGGACAATACAGATATGACTTTTTTTGTTAATGTGAATAGTCAAGTTTCAACATTTAGAGGCTTTACACTACTATTTATTACATTTGAGCGTCGAGATTCAGGAGTAGAAATAACAGGTTCTCCCAATGTTCAAGCTACACAACCGTTCACCAGTCAACTGTAGTCTAATGTTAGGAATTCGTTTGCCTCTTCAAGCAGTAGTAACCAAGTCAATGATAAAATCCTTGCCTTGGTTGTCAATGCACAATACTCTTCGATTCGGTATAATGAAGATCTTACTCACGATTATTTTGAACGGGTTAATTTAGGTTAATGAGCAAGAAATTAACCCTAATAACACTTTCTTTGCACCTTCATTCAATAGCGATTTCCAGTCACCTCTTAATGAACGGACATCCTCTTTCACATGCAAAGATGCTGGTCCATCGGCTTACAATCCCCTACAGTTTATACCTCCGATCCCTTCTCTAGTTATTTTTCTAAATGATGCCTTCTCCAGTACTAATAATGATCAAATAGTAGTTGAAAAATTGTATGAATCGAAAGAAAAATTGCGCAGAGAATTGAGTTTGCTTACAATGAAACAGAACTTTCAGTTTCGAATTCATAGGTTAACATCACATCGTTTTGAAGCCAAACGCCAAGATGACAGATGTGAATGGCATTTTTGAGTGGCATTGATGCATGAAAATACTTACTGTCATGTTCAAGGAATTGAACAAACACATACTTGTATGTATAATCAATTATCAGACAGACATCGTCAAGCAAGCTCCCAGCTTATCGGCGAACTGATCAAAGATAAATTTGCAGATTGTAACAGATTATACACAACTAAAAATATACAAGCTGATATTCATAGCAAATATGGTGTATTAGTATCATACTCAAAAGTTTTGAGTGCCAAAAAAAGCAATACTAACATTACTTTCTAGCGACCTAGTTACTTCGTACAATTTACTGCCCATATACTATCATATTCTTAAATATTGCAACAATGACATTACCACTCATATACAGAAGGACGATAATAATCATTTCATGTATTTTTTATGGCT
Source organism: Cedrela odorata (assembly GCA_035584115.1). Lineage (NCBI taxonomy): Eukaryota > Viridiplantae > Streptophyta > Magnoliopsida > Sapindales > Meliaceae > Cedrela > Cedrela odorata. The sequence goes on along the minus strand of JAXCLQ010000010.1, from coordinate 7,862,424 downwards.
CTTGGAAGCTATATTAACGACTTCTGGTATTTAATTAGACCGATTATAACAGTTAATGGGACATTTCTTAAAAGAAAATTTCGTAGAATCTTGTTTGTGACAACTTGCAAAGACGGAAATAATCAAATTTTTCCATTTGCTTTTGGAATTGGAGATAATAAAAATGATGATTCGTGGGCATGGTTTATGCAAAAATTACGAGGCATAATTAAAGAAGTATAAGACTTAATTTTCATTTCTAATAGACATGCCAACATTGAGAAAGTCATACTAGCTGTCTTTCCTAAAGTAACACATGGGGTCTGAACATATCATGTCGCAGGGAATATCCGTTCAAAGTTCAAGACAATGAGAAAAAATGAAGTCGACAAATTTATGATGGGATACTTTGTAGCTGCGAAGGCATATTGTGTTAGTGACTTTAATGACCAATTTCTAAAGATAAAGCACATTAATCCCGAAGCCGTCAAATATCTAGAGGACGAAGTTGGGTGTCACAGATGAGCATGAACTCATTTTACTAGTAGAAGGTATAACATCATGACAATTAATATTACAAAATGTTTAAATGCAATTCTACGTCATGCACGCACACTTCCCATAACATCACTAGTGGAATACTTGAGAAGTTTATTATAGAGATGGTTCTATGAAAGGAGAAATGAAGCATTGCTTATGGAGACACAACTGACGAAGTGAGCTGAAAACAAAATTAGCAAACGGATACAGGCCGCAAGAAATATGTCATTCTGTCCTGTTGATCGATATTAATTCCAGGCAAAAGACGGAGAAAGAGACGGGATTGTGGTCCTCAGTGCGAACACATGTACATGCAAAAAATTCCAATTGGATCAACTCTCATGTGCATATGCGCTTGCTGCATGCAGATATGTTGGTTCCAGCATCATGCCCTTTGTTCATGGTATTATAGTACCGATATGCTTCTTTTAGCCTATAAAAATCTTATTCACTCTGTTGGTCATCAATCAGATTGAAATATTCCCAATGAGCTACGTTCTTCAGTTACCTTACCACCTATTCAGTACGCAGAATCAAGATGACGTAGGACACAAAGGAGACCATCCGCTGGTGAAGAATTAATAAGACGTAAATGTTCTCGTTGCAAACAATACAGATATAACCGTCAGACTTGTAAGAATCCAATGGCTTTGCAGCAAAATTAGTTAGCATTTTGTCGATATAATTCTGGTTGTATTTCTTAATTGTATGTGTTTAATTCATTTGTCAATCAATTTAGTGTAATCCAGTATGATTTCCCATGTAGTGTACTTATTCACCAAAATAAAAAAAATATATTGTATTTGTTAATTGTTAATCTATTTCATTCATTCTATTCATTTGTGCTTATGATTAGAGCAATGTGTATTTTATTATGTTTTATTTTTTATCAACATTTTTTATTAATACCATAAATGTTAATTTGATGCTTTTTTTAGTGCCTCCGAGTGAATATATTAATTGATTATGCAATGATGAATTCTTATGGGTTATAACTTTTGGGGGGTTTTCAGTTGGTTTGTTAGTTGTTAACATTTTTTATTAATATAACAAATATTAATATATAATAATAATACACATTGATCTATACATAAGCTAAAATGAATGAAATAGATTAACAACTAACAACTAACAAATATAAATTCATACATCCCTCGACTGAAATTGATACATCACTTGACAAAATTGGTACATCCCTCAACGTATCTACACACATCCCTTAATGAAATTCATACTTCCCTCGACGAAAACCATACATCCCTTGACGAAATATTTACATCCCTCGACAAAATTCATACATCTTTCGACGAAAATCATACATCCCTCAATAAAATTCATATATCCCTCGACAAAAATCATACATCCCTCAACGAAAAATCCATCGACAAAATGCATACATCCCTCAACTGAAATTAATACATCCCTCGACGAATTTGATACATCCCTCGACGAAATTCATACATCTCTTAACTGAAATTCATACATTCCTCAACGAAATTTATACTATTTATATACATCTTATCAAAATATACAATGTTTGTTTATATACATCATGTAAAATAAATCAAATGAAATAAATTAACAAATAATTGTATGCATAACATATATATTGTTTGTTTATATAATCTTAAATGAACCTAATGACATAAATTTGTAACTATTTATATACATCATATCGAAATATATATTGTTTGTTTATATACATTATGTAAAATGAATCAAATGAAATAAATTAAAAAAAATAATTGTACATTATATAAAATATAAATTGAATTAAATGAAGTTAAAAAAAATGTCTACAACAACTGTTTTGCCCATAGATTAATGTTATATTCCTTCTCAGCCTCAGGCGAACGCCATTGGAAGGTCCAATATCAAACTCATGCTGCATAGACAGATACTCCACATATTTACATATGAATACACTACAATCACCCCTACTTGGGTCCTACTAAGGCACGTCATGCACACGAGTTGTCTTGAATGCCACACCAGAGTCATACAACTCTAACCTGTGGGCATAAAATCCGACCTCCTTCAATAACTAGGGCAACAGCTCGGAGACACATCAAAGATGTTTCACCATGAAAGAGCCATTGGTCAAACCTATGAAAGAATCGTAAATACTTATCTGTCGGCCCACCAAATATATTGCGGCGACCACCCAATGCTTCTGATCTACGTTGATAGGCATGTAAACTGTGTCAATGTCGAATCAAGTCTTTGGCCTCTTTGCAAAATCTCCAGTGGGCATAATCTCGCCCATGACGTACTCAGAACCTCGTGTTCCCAACTCATGTCTACCAACTGCTGCCAGTTGTCTTGAACCTTCCTCCACATTTTCAATATATACACTTGTAGATATGAAAAATTAATTTATTAGGATTTCTTCATTACTTAAATATTAAACACAACAATTATTTTCAAAATAAATTGACAACATCCACATAAGCATATGTGTCAGTCAATGTCCACCGTTGGGGTACCATGTCGGGTTCTATTTGTTGCAGCACTCACAATAAGTCCAAATAGGCATTGATATGCTGTTAATTACAAAAGCAACGTATCCAATGAAATTAATTAACAATCTACATTGACATACTGCGTATTTTAAAAATAGTACACACTTACATTATCCTCTAACTATTTTCCGTTTTGGCCTCCTAAGATAGTCCGGAACCAGTGGTGCAATGCACTGGTCTAAGGTAATTCCATACTAGGCGATTTAGAATTATTGAGTCAATATTGGAAGTGGCTCCACCATTAATGTACTTACGCTGCTCTGGCTATTTTCAGCTTCTTTATGTTTGTTGGGTTCACGAACGAACTAGCCATTGGCTTAGCTCCCTTGTAATGGCGTCCGTATTTACTCTGTAAATCGGGTGAAAATATCTCCTCACCAACCTACAAAGGCTTGTCGGTCACCCCCACCTCATCCTGCATATTTAAACATTACACTCATTATTATAAAATACATTAACAACAGTATTCACCATAAACAAAACAAAAAAAGTCCAAAAGCAAATTAAACTTACAACTTCTTAGATGGAGGCTCTTAGGATGGCTTTAGAAGAGCCAGTATTATCGCCGTCTATTGTCTTATGAGGCTAAACTTCGCTCTAAACATTTATTCTTGTTTTTTGCAACCCAGCCTCCATATCAGCACACAAGGCAGCAATTACATCCATAATCGTCGCCAACGGCACATATTGAACCTTATCGGCCATAGGAATTAAACCTGTGCCAGTGGGCTCGGTTGGAACTGGCTCTTCAAATGTGTTCCAGGGCAGTAAGATAGCCCTAGTTGCATCATCTACTTTAGGAGGTTAAGGGACATGCACCTATAGAGAAACGATTCTATTAGTAATATTCAGTAAAATCATACCTTTAAACAGTTTGTATTATACACTGTGATTTACCCGATCTACTCCCTCCGCTGACATATTGTCAACATCATCATCAAAGGGTGTATGTTGTATAGGTGACTGAACTTGAACTTCATCTTCCTCCACATTTACATCTACAATGATGGAACGCAATGGAAAGTGTTATAAAAACACATAATTATGTGTAAGTATAATATGCACAGTGCCATTATCAACCAACAATGCATAATTGATTGTATGAGATAAATAACTACTTACATTCATGGATGAAGACAAAATTTTTCAGACTTTGTTGTGCCAAGGGCTTCTAATTGTTGTCCACCACATCATGCGAGGGACATCGTCATTTATTTTATTCACGTACAGTCCAAGACATACGAGAATTGCCTCATATATCCAAATCTGCATTAACAATCAAATACGTAACCAATTAGACATCTAAGTGAACACGTCATAATGTATAATTGACATAATGAATTCGTAAATTAAATTTGTACACCTAAAATGTAATGGGAATTCCTTCTAAATTCTATCTCTCACACTTGTGTTTGCTATTCTTTTTATGTTGTTCCTTGAATTTTTTTGCTCTCCCAGTTAATGCATTCGACAAGTACTTATAGGTCAACTCTCAAGAAACTGTGCCCAACAGTAACAGTTGAAGGCCTCCAAGTTATCTACCAGTTACATGAAAAAGAGGTCTACTTTCCCACGCGTGTCCCTCCCAATTAAGAATCTCTCTACAAAAAATATTAACGTTATCTTCAGCACATCTTGGTCATCCATAACGCTGAAATTGGTATCTTCTATGAATTTGTCTAGTTATACTTGCTTGATGGACTATAACCCAAGGAAAAATGTGTACCACTTTTATCCCCCAAAATTGTTGTACCCTCGTTGTAACTGTCACAATGAGGCCAGTTATCAATCCAAATTCTAATTTTGAAAATCGGATGACGCTATTAGATACCAAGAACCAAAGTTGTTAATCTACTTCTGCCCCGGTGGCATATACTTCCCTCAGTAGAACATTGTAAACCAGTATTTTAGAGAACCCAAGCTTTGGCCGTGTTAAAAACATCCCGAAAAAGGTTTCAACAAAAACATTCAGCTGCATTAAGGTGAGCTTCTCTTTAATCCCATCCAGTGCCCACATGTGAGATAAAGATGTCACAACTGCATGAAAAATATCATTTTCCTGTATCTTCAGCTTCCTGTTGATGCCCATTATTATACCTGACCATATTACAAAGTAAACTCAAAAAATGTCATGGAGAGAAAAAAAAGAATGGCCAAGAGTTAAAAATGAAATCTCTCGACAAATTTTGTCGAGGGATGTATGACTATCGTCGAGGGATCTAGTCATACATCCCTTGATGAATTTTTTAGATACAAACACTTAAAAATAAAATCCCTCAATGAATTTCGTCGAGGGATGTATGACTATAGTCGAGGAATCCAATCATACATCCCTCGATGAATTTTTTAGATGCAAAGAATTAAAAATGAAATCCCTCGATGAAATTCATCGAGGAATGTATAATTATCGTAGAGGGATCCAGCTATACATCCCTCGATGAATTTTTTAGATGCAAATACTTAAAAATGAAATCCCTCACTGAATTTTCGTCGAAGGATGTATGACTATTGTCAAGGGATCCAATTATATATCATTCGATGAATTTTTCAAATGCAAACATTTAAAAATGAAATCCCTTGACGAATTTTCGTCGAGGGATGTATGACTATCATCGAGAGATCCAGTTATACATCCCTCGATAAATTTTTTAAATGTAAACACTTAAAAATGAAATCTCTCAACGAAATTTATCGAGGGATGTATGACTATCGTCGAGGGATCCAATCATACATCCCTCGATAAATTTTTTAAATATAAACACTTAAAAATGAATCCCTCGACAAATTTTTGTCGAAGGATGTATGACTATTGTTGAGGGATCCAGTCATACATCCCTCGATGAAATACAAATTTCGTTGAGGGATTTTTCATGCATTGTCAGTCAGTCATCTTTATCAATTTCATATTTTTAAAATCAACCAATGCAGATATCTAGGACTAAAGTCAATAATTTGTCAATATATTTATCCTAAACTGGTTTCTAAACTTATATCATGCACTGCCTACGCCTTAAATAAAGAAAATAGTAAGTTAGTTTCTTTGTTTTACGTTCGAGAGTGCTAATCACCATTTATGGAGGAGTTGCTTTTGTCCTTACTTTTATTGATGTTGAGAAGTAAATGAGTTCGTTTATTTTACCTGACTATTTGTGTGAGTGATTGTGGGAAGAAGATGAAGAAGTTTGTAGTAATATTTTTTTAAAATATTACAATTTTTAAAGGAAAACCAATAATTATGGGTATTTTTATTCGAAATCGTTGAAATTGACCCTAAATATAACATATTTGAAAGCATGGCCATAAATATAAATAGGGATTGATTTTAGATTATACAGGTCAAAAATCCAAACAGAAACTGTGCCTTGGTTTCAAATGCCAATATTTTGTTGTCGCTCTTACTTCTGCATAACAGACTTTTGGACCTAAGAAAGGGCAATTTCGTCAAAACTGAACAAGCTCTAAGTGAAAATAGGTAGACTATGTTAAGTTGTCAAAATACAACTTAATATGGGCTAACTTTAAGCCCATATAAATGGACGGGTGTAATCAGAATATTACAGAGATTATTTAGCATTAAAAAAAAATATCAAGAACTCTGTCTGTAGGCCTAAATCGTTTTGTACTAAACCATAACCCACGTACTTTTCTATACACACACATCAACATTCTGCTTACACTCCTTAAAAGTGAGTACGTTGAAAAAAAACATTTTTTCAAGCATCTAAAAATATCTTTAAAAAGAAAAAATATATATTGAAGACTCTAATTAATAGCGTCATTTATAAGACTACTTAATAAAATTATATCGTATATATAATTATTTTATATTATATTAAAAAAATAATAATAAAAATAAAAAATTTTATGAAAATTAATGTGTAGAGTTATATTGTTATTACGCCTCTTATATTATTTTTTTTATAAATTTTTATTTATTATCTTGTAAAAATATAAGTATATAATATTAATAATATAATACTATTATATTAATTTATATGAACAAGTTTAAGTAAGAGTTTGTTTATTAAATGATTGGGTACAATAGTTTCTGGGCAAGGTTGCTTTGTAAGAGGGTAGTACGAACTTTTAAATACTTCTTTTATATCACGTCAAATATAATAAAAATTAATTTTAAGTTTATAAGAATAAATAAATAATATTAATAAAACGATATACAAGCTAAGAAATGATGAGACTATGACTTGGGGACTGGGGCCATTGATTTGTACCATTCGCATTGATTGTATTTGCGATAGGCTTATGAACTATAGAAATTGACCATTTTATTTTAATTGTCTTATATGTTTTGAAAATAATGTTTGGCATTTAAGTGACCAAATGTTCGGCCAATATATCCAACTTATATATATTACAGCACGCCTACATAAATGCAAGAGCAGACGATTCCAACGCGTAGCTGACCAGACCTGACCTTGGCTGCTGCTGCAGGAATTCCTAAAGCGCCAATTGAAACAAAAAACCATCACGTTTGGCACATTGTTTCCTAGACCAAGCATGAATGGGGGTGGAACATTCTCGATTGGATGGCAATTTCAAACTCTATACTACACAAGCAAATGGATTTGAACCAAGCTTTTTTTTTTTTTATATCTTTCTATCTCGAAAAGATCCTTTCACAATGAACTTAGAACCTAATTTATCAGCCGCCTAACAATAATTAATTTAGCTATAATGCTTAGAAATGAATACTATTATTATTATTATTATTATTATT
>JAXCLQ010000010.1:7831360-7846270 GCA_035584115.1 Cedrela odorata | reverse complement strand
CTTTTTCTTTTTCTTTTTCTTTTTCTGCATAATTTGAGTCATAGATATTCCAAACATGGACTAACCAACAGATGGCAGCAGACAAGCAGTAGTCTCCTAGCTAACACTTTCAAAGCTGGCCTAATACGTTCCCTATAAAAGAGAGGAAAACAAATATCTTCTTTAATTAATTTATTTATTAATTAAGGGTGACAATTTGTACTATAATCTCATGTCGTTTTTGTATAATTTTAAAAAAATATCAATTCGAATTCAAGTTATTTAATAATCGCATAAAAAAAAGTTGTATGATATTTTTTTATTTATATTTTAATATATTTTATAATATTTATAATAATATTTTCTTAAATACTAACTAATTTATTTTAAATATAATTGAATAGCTTTTAATATATATATATATATATATGTAATTAACTTTTTTGAAATACAAAATTATAAAATAAATTTATTAAATTATAAATAAATTAGTACGATATGATTACTCAATCGTGTCATAAATAAATTATCATGTTAAAAATTCTAAATCTGAACTTCAATACAATCATTAATAGTGTTGGGTTGTATTATCAATTTAATAATTTTGTTATTTTATATTAATCTAAACTCGTAAATTTCATATCGCATTAATATATCGTGTCAAAAAATTGACACCCTAATAGTAATGAATTAAGTTTTGAATTATAATTGTTCCAAATAATGCATAATTATTATTGAGAATAAGGGTTTTTTATATTTTTTTAGTAAATTAAAAAATAATATTATGACTTTTCACCAAATTATTTAATTAAATTAAATTTTAAAAAGGTACTGATAATCAGTGTACTGAGAAGTATGTCAAATTCATTTAGTAAATAGCCCAAAGATTCTAAGCCCAATATAGCCCAAAGATGCCAGGCCCAATTTCTATTAGATTAGCAAGCCCAAATCAGCCGAACAAAGCCCAATGCTAAGAGCACTTCCGCAACCGAAAAAGAATACGTCTTTCTACGCTTTCTTGTGGTGAAATTCTCATCTTCAATGCGGCGAAGTTCACTGTACTGAAGAGAAATCCACAGCGTTTGCAGAGCAATCGTCTTTTCATTACAGCTCCGCCGGCCCCGTCCTGACCACCGTCTTGAAGTTGAATAACTTGTTTACTAAGATTTAAGCTACTAAAGCTTGTAATCCTCTTAAAAACGGAACTCGTTCTCGAAGAAGGAAAACACATCAATGGGGACTGCTCTAACCTAATTCTGGTTCGTACAATTTGTTAGTTGCACTTCAATTATATTTTTTATTATTATTATTATTATATATCAACTGTGTTGATTTTTTTTCTTTGATTTTACAAATTTGAATCGTAGCCTGCTTTGTCGATCGGAAATGTGGGCCAGTTGGCAGTGGAGTGGACTTACTGGTATCTTCCTTCGGAGCTGAAACAGTTGGGTACTTGGACGATCCATTCGTGAGTCCCTGCGTCGGCAACGACGCTTACCGTCCGATTCCTCGTGGCGACCTCGCTCTTCCTCTTCAAGTTTTAAATTTTTTTTAGTTTTTATATTTGTGAGTGTCCATGTATACATTTTCAAATGGTTACGTATGTATTGTTGAAAGCATTAAGAGAACTTTTCTTTTTTTCGTATTTTTGTTTGCAGCTTACAAGTCTTCATCTAGTGGGCTGACTCTTATCCGGCAAGGGTCCCCGGTTGTTATGGTATTGCTTCTTGTGTAATTATGCATTACTGAAGAAACGGGGGTTTGATAATGCTTTATTTTAGTGATATTGATGGGTAATGAATAGCTACTTCACTGAATGAACTCTATGGAGCATTGAGTATGTAAGTTTTGATTTTTGAAATGGGTATGGTGCTAAGGTATACATTGGATGAAAGGAGTGGTTTGGTGAGTTTGAAGACAATGTGATGAAAATATTATGAGATTGAGGATATTTGATTACTTCAAAACATGAATGCCTAGAATTAGGTTAGGTTTTGGGTTGAGTGCTCAAATAAAGTTATGCTTCTTACTGTAATCATGCTTGTGGCTATTTATTTTACATGACTTGCTAAATCTACACGGTGAAGATTTTGTGTGATAATGCAATCTGTCTTTATTGTCTTTTATTATTGTCTCTCAAAAAGAATAAGGGGAAAATAAACATAAGACAACAATGATGGGCACCTTTCTCCTGGCGCCACTTGTCTTTTCTTGACTATAATCTACTGAGAAGAACATGGTGGTTATCTTAGGTGAGAGCATCAGGCCCTGATGACAGTGTTTGAGACTCATTGTCAGCATAGCTGTAACATATAATAATACATCTTGGTCTCATTATAAGATTTATAAATAAACTGGATTCTGGTTTTTCCTTCCCATATGTGTACAGCCCATTTTTTTTTCCCTCTTGAATCCTGATGTGTTTCTTACCTTTTTTTTTTTATTATTATTATTTATAATGCACTGGTGCTGGAATTTAAAATTTTCATCAAAATTTCTGAATCTTTACATGGTCATTTCAACAGGGGATGATGGTTGAATATGCTAAGAACTTGGCGGACTTTGCTGCTGCTAGTGGAAAAAAGCATGTTGTTGTGCTCTCTGACTTAGACTTTGGGAGGTTGCAAAGAATTGATATGTCAAGGTTGTGATAGTAATTTTTTGATTCTCTTAGTAACCTTAAATTTTGAGTAAACCTTAAACAATGACTTGCTTAGTCAAAATTTCACTAATACAATTGAGCATTCTAAATGGCGTTTTTCAATAAAATGTGCAATCAGGAGCTTTTTGAAGAATCATGACAGTTTACATGATTGAAACTTTGGACAGGGGGAAAAATTATTTTCCATAAACATGAATGGGAACTTCATAAATTATTTGTATCCAAATAATTGTCTTCTTTGGGGGATCCTCAGCAATTAGATGGATACACTGTATACAGTTGGTTTTGCTCTTTTGTGACATCTTATTTATCTTCTTTGGGGTCATTTAAGTGAGTTGCAGATATATTAACTATCGAGCACCGGTGCTGATGTGAAAGATGATTACTGTGAACAACTTGGATGAAAAAGACTTCAGGAATACAACCCAGCTCAGAGGCGTTGGAAATACCTTAGCACTTTAGCTAAAGGAAATATTTTGGGGGGGTGTGTGCGGAGAGATGATCTCAAAGAAGAAGATTACTACCCAAGTTTGCCATTTACTGCCCTATTTTCATGCTTCAAGATATAAATTTTGACTCATAATGAGCATATTATGCATAGCACCGATTTCATGACTCAAGATTTTTTCATGCTTCAAGATTTTTTTTTTTTCATGGTTTGCCCCACTCATTCATTATGTGTATATATGGATATGTACAAGCTAAATTTTTCGTATCATATATGGGAGATTCCAATTACATCAAATTAGCGATAGCAAGCTACAACTGGTGCGATTACTGCTGGTATGATATTTATGAGACTTATTAATAGATGAAATTTTGGAAAAAAATTTATACAACTGAGTCCAATGCTGCTTTTTCTTTTGTTTTGAGTGGGAAAAGTTATGGAATTATTAAAAAGAATGCAAGGGAGCAGCATCCTTGTGCAAAAGGTAATATACTGGATAAACCTTTCTGATTAATAATAAACTAAAAAATAGAGGAAAAAAATTGAAGAATTACAAATCTAAGAGTCCACCTCATGTACTGTACAAATATGAATCAGAGGATTATAAGAGCCATCTTTACTCTGAAAGATTATGGTTAGTTTTATGTTGACTGAAGTATATTTTTACTTGCAAGAGGTTCTTCGGTTATTGAATCAGGCCAATGGTTTGAAGGTTACATGCTTATTATGCTACTGCTCTGAAGGGGACAATATAGCAGCTGATGCTTTCAATCTGGCTGAGGCAGTGTCCAAACTTTTGAGGCTGAATCCTGATAATTTTCATGGTGAGTTTTAAACTTTTAGGTTGGATATTGAACTATATGATCTGTTGATCTCCATCTCCTGCCATCATCTTCCCCTACCACAAATGACGAAGAACCATACCGTCCTAGCTCGCAGGATACTGATTCCAGTCCAGACATTTCTGTTGGTGCGAAATTTGTAGGCTTTATTACAATCAGACTCCTTTTTGGTCCATTTCCTGGTGACAAACTCCCTTTTTCCCTTCCATTATAGTATATTTTAGTAGATTTTTGAATAATATGTCTCAAGATTTTCTTATTGCGACACATTTGCACACACAGTTAGGGATTTATCCGGTAGTTGAGACCTTGAGTGTAACCATACCTCCGCTGCAAACCTGATGATTTTGTTGAGATAGCAGATGGCTTATGAGGTCTAACAATCAATTACTTGCATCCATTGATGAATTTTTATTTTATCAGGTGACGAGGGTGAGAGATGGATCATCCCATTTTCTTGTAAGACCGTGTATGGACAACCTCCAGATACGCCCATGTTCTAGGACTGATCGAGTTCAGAGTTGGTAAGAGTGACATCTTTGAACTTCATGTGTTAGTTCTGGTCTGTAACTAATTAATTTTAGTTGAGTATTCCTCTAATGCAAGCTAGAGATCAATTTGTTTCATAATTGGTTCGAAAGGTATGAAAAGTTTTGATATTATTATTGATTCCTTCATTCTAGAAGAGAAGTGCATTGCTAATAATATATCAATTATGTTCAAAGAAACTCTATTTAAAACAGCATTACAAAACCTCCTTATGAATAAATCACTGCACATAAAATCATGCAGCATACTCAATCGGAAGAATTTTCCAAACTCTTAGTTCAGACTAGCTAGCTATGTAATTAATTAATTAAATTCGAGTATCCGCCATCTACATATTTTTCCTATCCAATTCAACGTCTAAACAAATTAACAATGTCTTCCTCTTCTTCTACTTCTTTACCACCCTCAAAGCTTCCACTGAAACCAGTCCCTGGCTGTTGGAAATGCAGGTCCCTATCTTAGTGTACCAGCTGGTTATGCTCAGTGAATTACCTGGATAAAGGACAGTGATAAGGTACCTCATTACAGAGTCATCTTTACAGAAAATAAAATAATGGAGCTGCTGCCAACAGAATGGAGTCACAAACCATCCATTAAGAAAAGAATCTTTGTACTATTTAGAGTTATGTAATATTGTACACATCATAGTAGAAGATGACAAAGGATTACCAAGGATACTTTTGTAGAATTTTGTATATATATATAGATCATGTTACTTTGTAAATATACTAACTGAAATACAAAAACAAATATTTCATATATTTTATCCATTGATTTATCCTGGTTTCAGAGCCAGCCGCCATGGCAGCTCTTCTTACAAACTCAGCTGTTGTACCAAATACAAACAATAATGCAATCTCAATTCAACAAATATAAATAAGCCTCTCATTTAGTGCACTAGTTAAACTTGATAGGAATAACTTTATAGTATTGAAAACTCAGGTGTTACTTATGATAAGGGTAAATGATCTCGAAGGATTCATTGATGGATCAACTAACTCCAGGAAGGTTTATCGAAATCACTGAGGGGAAAAAAATATTATAACAACCGAAAATTTGAAGTTTCTTCTATGGAGAAAATAAGACCAACTACTTGTGAGTTGACTTTTTTCCACAATCAGTGAGTATGCTTTGACAGTCTTCATCAACTGCCTTACATCCAAAGACTTGTGGGATCAACAAGCTCTACTCTTCACAATCTCAAGCTCGTATTATGAAGCTAAAAAATCAGCTTCAAAGCACTAAGAAAGGCCAAATGACCATGAATGATTATGTTGCAAAAATGAGAACTATTGCAAATGCTTTTGCAATTTCTGGAAAAAAGGATAAGTGAAGAAGACCTTATTGAACATGTTCTAAATGGCTTGGGACAAGAATACGATGCCATAGTAGTCAACATTGCTTCAAGAATGGATTTAACGTCCATTGAAGATGTCTTTGCTCAGCTTCTCATTTTCGAAAGTTGATTGGAACACAACAATCTGTCCAATAGCATAAACATTGAAGCTAATGTTACTTCTAGAAACAACAATCATACTTGGAATCAAAGGAAAAACCAAAATGCAAGGTTTAACTAATACAGGAAACAGAGGTGGATTTAGAGGAAGAGGCAGAGGAAGACAATCATAAGGAAGAAGACGTAGTAAACTTACATGTCAAATCTGCAACAAGAATGGACATACAATTATTGCATGCTGGTATCGATTTGATCAAGAATTTGAACCCAAAACAACAAATAACCAAGCGTTCTCTTCTGCCTATGTAACCACCCAAGATTTATTTACTGAGAGTGATTGGTACCTGGATAGTAGAGCCACAAATCATGTCATAAGTGACATGTCCAAGCTGTCTTTGAAGTTAGAATATAAAAGTAATCAAAACCTTTACAAAAGTAATCAAAACCTTACCGTTGGAAATGGCAAAAAACTTAAAATTCTTCATGTAGGGCATAGCTTTCTGCATCTCAAGAACAACTCATCCCCTCTGAAAATCAGAAACATATTGCATGTCCCTCAAATAATAAAAGACCTATTGAGTATATCCAAGTTAACCTTATATAAACAACTTTGTGTTGAGTTTAACAATCTTAATTATGTTATGAAGGACAAAATGTAGAATGTGGTCCTGCTGGGAGTGGCTAGAGGTGGTTTCTACATGCTCAAGGAAGTGAAAGAGAATGAAAGAAAATTCATAATTAGGAATTCAAATAATTGTGAGTCTTTAGTGTTTTTTGTGTCTCTATTTGCATCAATCGATGGTGATGATTTTGTGAACATTTAGTTCAGGTTAGAGTCTATGTCAAATCCTTCAAGTAGTATAGATGATTCAACCAATGTAATGGATGTACTTTATAGGATATTTGGTCACCCTCATGATCAAATCCTCAAAAGAATTATCTCTACTTGTAAAGATCTATCTTTTATGAATTAAATTAATTCTCCAAACTTTTGTGTTGCTTGCAAATTGGGTAAAAATCACTAGCTAAACATAAAGAACAGTTAATTTTGTTCAAGCAGACCACTAGAATTATTATTCTCAAACCTCTAGGGATCAACACCCATCACCTCAGGAAACAACTATAAATACTTTATGAGTATTGTATATGACTTTAGTTGTTTTACATGGATATTCCCTCTTCAAACCAAGTCATAGACAACATCAACCTTCATTGAATTTAAAAAACAAATTAAAAATTTGTTGAACATAAGAATCACAGTCGTACAAATTGACAATGGAGGGGAATTTAAACCATTTGAACCTTTTCTCAATCAATAAAGAATAACAATTAGGCTTACATGCCCTTACACCTTACACCAAAATAAAAGGGTAGAAATAACACATAGGCATGTAACAGAAACAAGACTTAGTCTCCCTGCACCAACCAATCTGCCACTCACATTTTGGTATGAAGCCTTTGAAACTTAAGTTTTCTTAATAAATAGGATGCCAACACCTATTCACACCTCACCGTATCAAAAATTGTTCAACAAGATTCTTGACTATTCATTCCTAAAAACCTTTGGTTGTGCATGTTTTCTTCATTTAAAAGCCTACAACAACCATAAACTAAATTATCACACAGCAAAATGTATTTTTGTTGGATATAACCCTAAACACAAAGGTTATATGTGTCTCACCAGTTCAGAAAAAGTATACATTTCCAGGCATGCTATCTTTAACAAGAAAGACTTTCCATTTAAGTCTGATCTATCTTTCAATAGAGTTAAAAAGTCAATAAGAGAATCACACTCATTTGATTACTCACAATTAAGAATTGAATTACTTGTTCCATTCTTTTTGTTAAGAACATAAGAAAGTACTACTTCAGCCACTCTCACAGGCACAAAAATATCAAATCATTCATCTTTAAGTATATAAATTCTCAAATATACTCTCCAAAAACAGAAAGACAAAACCAAAACACAAATCAAGCAGAAGCACCAAGTATTGATGGAAATGATGCAACTAATTAAATACCAAGAACAAAATAACACACTCAACAGGAAGTAGTTAACATACATCACATGATAACCATATCTAATGCTACAATTTTAAGCCTAAGATCTGCCACTTGGAAAAGCAGAGCAGTAAAGTTGATAAAGTTCCAAAAACAACATCGGAAGCCATTAACAACAAAAAATGGAATAATGAAATGCAAGAAGAGTTTAAAGCACTGAAAAGAAACCAAACCTGAGATCTAGTTCTTTACCAACCTAAACAAAAACTGATTCGAAATAAGTAGATCTTCAAAGTAAAGCATAATCCAGATGGGTCAGTGTTGAGGCATAAGACCAAGTTAGTGGCCAAAGGATACAATCAAACTGTTGAACTAAACTTTAATAAAACCTTCAGTCCTATTATTAGACTATCAACCATAAGAGTGGTGCTGAGTTTGATTATGCATTTCAACTGAGATATCAAACAAATGGACATCAATAATGCATTCCTTAATGGAAATCTATCTGAAAATATGTTCATGCTATAGCCAGAGGGAATTGAGGACAGCAAGAAGCCAAACCATGTATGCAAACTCAAGAAAGCACTTTATGAACTCAAACAAGGCTCAAGGGTTTGTTATGAAACGCTGAGGTCTGCCTTGATGAATTGAGGGTTTGTAAATCTAAAGTCTGACTCCTCTTTATTTGTGTTATCTAAAAAGCAACAAATGATCATACTCTTGGTGAATATTGATGAAATTTTAATAACTGGAAGTGAGGAAGTGATGGTGAACAATTTCATTAAAAGGTTAAATGAAACATTTTCATTAAAGGTCTTAGGATCTTTAAGCTATTTTCTCATAATATAAGTCAAGAGAAATGAGCATAGCATGCATCTGAATCAGGAGAAATACATCTAAGGTCTTCTTAAGAAAATAGGGATGATAGATTGCAAACCAAGTCCAAATCCTATAAGTACCAATGACAAGTTTGTCAAAAAATGTGGAAAGGACTTCACAGACAAAACCATGTACAGAAGTGTGATAGATGCAATGCAATATGTAACACTTATTGGGCCTGGAATAGCTTATGCAGTAAATAAGTTAAGTCAATTCATGCAAGAATCGAAACAAACTCATTGGTTGGGGTGCAAAAAGGTACTATGGTTTCTCAAAAGCACATCAAAACTAGGTTTATACTATATTCAAGGTGAAAGGATGGACTTAACTGGATTTAAGAATACAGATTGAGCACCTAATCCCAATGATAGAAGATCAATTAGTGGATTTATAGTATATTTAATAGGTAATTTAGTGGCTTAGAACTCTAGAAAGCAAAGAGTTGTTGCAAGGTCAAACATCAAGTCTAAATACAGGACACTAGCGTTGACAGTAACTGAAATGATCTGGATTTGCTCTTTGTTATCTGAGTTAAACATCAATGTAACACCCCATTTTTTACTTATTCAATCAATCATTATTACATAATGCTACATCATTTCATATAAAGAGTATTACTATTATATAATTCTTAAATATCTACAATTTTTAAATTCCTTACATGTACAAAGAGTTATCTATATAACTAGTTCTCAAACTTATAATTACTCTATTAATTACACATATAACCAAAATTTTCATCTATACTTAACTAACTTTGCACGTGTCTTTTGTCACTTCTGGGTATTATTCTCTGAAAAATAAAATTTTTACAATAAAGAGTGAAATATAATCTCAGTAAGTAAACCATGTAAGTTTTTTATATATCAATGTGATACAGAACATAAATACTCAAACAGATCGATACATTTTCAAACCTTTCATATTTCTTTTCTTGTTAAAGCAATCATATTTGTACAACCGGATCAATGAATTTTCAAACTATCAATTAATACAGAGATTCATTTATATTTCAAACATTTTCATAATGGCTTAGTCAGTTAGTGTCACCTGCACCCACGGTAACCCAGATTCAGAACGTGATCACGTGTTTCGCTTAAAGCGGACATTTTCATTTTAAATATAACAGAAACGTGCATTGCACATTAAATAGAAACGCACATTTGCGAGTTAAACAGAATTCTGAATAGCTCGCAAGTCCCACTTTGTCACGAAACTCGGCCTAGTCAGAATAAACATTTAAGTAATGACTAGAGCCATAAAATTATTTTCATTCATAAACATTTACGCATCGACATCATTTATAAACATTTCATAAGTGCGATATCAGCGTACAACATTTGAATTCATAATTTTTTTAAAAAAATCATTTCATAAAATTCATGTTGGCATACCAAACAGTAGTATACACATTTTCACACGACATCAATATCACATTGTTTCAAAAACATTAAAATACATGCATGATCTACTTACAACAACGGCAGGATAACCACTTCCATTAATGATCCTTCCACTTAATTTAATCTTTCTCCTGAATTCTCATAACCTAATACCATAAATATATAAATCATGTCATTCACTATTTAATAAATCAATATAAATATTTTAAATGAGATATTTGTTAAATTAGTATCTAAAATTTCTTAGTTTTACACCTATCACTAAGTTTAACTAACTAAGTCTTATATCCGATTTTCAACAATAAATTTATATTATTAACTTATCCTAATTCATATTTTCGACTATCCTAAATCTACATATTTTCATCTAAGTAAATAAATGCGGTTTTGATTAAATTACTATAGCAAATACTATTTATGTCGGAGTACTGTAGCTAAAGCACTATTAATATGGGATTCATTGTAAAAGAAATAGTCACTGTATAAATTAAAATTATTGTGTAAACAGTTACTATTCAGATTGAAGTTACTGTAGCAACCTTCAAATTACTGTTCGAGAGCAAAACACACCAATTTCTTCTCACAAACACCTCAATCAATGCAAATTTAACCTAATACTATTTTTTTTTTACTTAAATTCAACTCAATTTAACATAATTTATTTGAATTAATAGTAACTCAATTCTCAATTAATCATAAAAGTCTAAAACTTATGTTTTTATCGGATTACAAAGCTTACCTGTAACTAAAATTTAAAAAAAAATACTCGAATTTAAAATAATTTGACCAGAATTTGAGAAGAAAAAGTAAGGGAAAGGTTCTCTTTCTTTGAAAATGAAATTGCTGCGGGGATGGGAACGAAGAAGATGGGAAAATGATATATATATATATATATATGTAAAATATCAATTAGACCCTTTATTCTTTTTAATATTATAAAAATAGTTTAAAGTTTTAAAAAATTTTTATTTTGATCATCTTAAAAAATTTCTAAAATAACTTTTAATATTTCAAAATCTTTACAATTAAATCTAAAATTAATTCAAACACTATTTTTTAATCTAAAATTCACTTATAACTCAAGTTGATAACATTAATTTTGAATCTAAATAAATAATACGATTTTGAGTTTAAAATTTAATTATTTACCTAAAAATTATAAGTTACATGAAATTTTAATTAATTATTTGATTAAAATTTTTATATATTACAGATACTACAATTATAAATTTATAAAATTACAAGCGTTACAATTAAAGTGCATCACACATTATTAATCTAGTGTGACAATATCAGTACGACCTTCTTAGCTACAAATCTTGTGTTTTATAAAAGATCTAAGCATATAAAAATAGATGTGCACTTTATAAGGGGGAGGATTGTAATAAAGAATTGGAAGTAAGTTACATTCCCTTACAAGATTAGGTAGCTGACATGCTAATTAAACCTTTGGCTATTGAAAGATTTATGAATATCAGGTGCGAACTCAATGTCTTATCATACAGTTGAGTTTCTGTTTGAAGGGGAGTGTAGGAAATGCAGATCCCTACCTTAGTGTATCAGCTTGTTATGCAGAGTGAATTACCTGGATAAAGGACAATGTTAAGGAACCTCGTTACAAAGTTACCTTTACAGGAATAAAAGGAATGGAGCTGCTGCCAAACAGAATGGAGTCACACAGCATCCATAAAAGAAAAGAATCTTTGTTACGTAATATTGTTTCATGTACACATCATAGCACAAGATGACAAAGGGTTACCAAGGATAGTTTTGTATAATTTTGTATATAGATCATGTTACTCTGTAAATGCACAAGCTAAAATACAAAAACAAACTTTTCATATATTTTATCCATTGTTTCATCTCAGCCGACTATGGCATGCCCTTCTTTGGCCCCATTAAAGATCGTCGGGACTACTTCTACGTTCAAGGCCAAGACAAGTTCTTCCATGACCGAATTGACAGACACAAATCGATAGTCTTCAGAACCAACATGCCTCTTGGTCCTTTCATTGCTTCTAACCCTAAAGTTATGGCTCTCCTTGATTCGGTTTCCTTCCATGTCCTCTTCGGCACTTCCAAAGTCAAAAAACTTAACCTTCTTGACGGTACTTTCTTCCCTTCTGTCATTCACTGGCGGCTACCGTGTCTGTGCTTATCTTGACCCTTCTGAACCCAAACATTCTTCTCTCAAATCATTGTTTTTATCTACAATA
Source organism: Cedrela odorata (assembly GCA_035584115.1). Classification (NCBI taxonomy): domain Eukaryota; kingdom Viridiplantae; phylum Streptophyta; class Magnoliopsida; order Sapindales; family Meliaceae; genus Cedrela; species Cedrela odorata. The sequence goes on along the minus strand of JAXCLQ010000010.1, from coordinate 7,833,835 downwards.
TCGAGAAAGCTTGATAGGTTTATACCTCTGTTCAGAACATGTTTATCAGAATTTTTCATCGTGCTTGAAGACCGAATGTCTGAAAATGGTGAAGCGAGTTTCAATACCCTCAGTGACGCCATGGCTTTCGACTTCTTTTTTGGGCTCTTCTGCGACGATGGAAACCCTAGTACTGTTACAGTGATTGGATCGAAAGGTTCAAAACTTGTTGACAAATGGCTGTTTCTGCAACTTGCAACAGTTATGACACTATCGTTGCCAAAATTTCTGAACCCTTTGGAAGACTTGTTGTTGCATACATTTTCACTGCCTTCCTGTTTTGCAAAATCTGATTGTAAGAAACTTTATGATGCTTTTTACATGTTTTCAGGTTCATCCTTGATGAAGCTGAAAAATTCGGGATTAAAAGAGACGAAGCTTGCCATAACTTAATTTTTCTTGCTGGTTTCAATGCATATGGCGGATGCAAGACTCTGTTTAATCAAATGAGTTGGTTTAGCAGGAAAAAAAATTTCCCCATCAGATAGCTGATGAAATCAGGACCGTCGTTAAAGCTGAGGTGGGGTGAGTTTATCAGCCTTGGACAAGATGGTTCTGACCAAGTCAGTGGTTTGCGAAGCATTAAGGATTCAACCTCCGGTGCCTTTCCAGTATAAGATGACATTCATAATATAGTTTATGTATCTTTAAAGGTCCTTCAGAGAAAGATTTTCGTCATTCTCAAATAGTGGAGCTATATCCATGAAATGCATATTTAAGCAATTTGACCATATATTTAGATTCTACAAAACATTGCTTAACCAATAACAAGTGTTTAGTTCTCAAAATTTTCTTTTTGAGAATCGGAAACAACATCAACGATTAATATTTCTTTCCTTTGGATTTTCCATTTTCATTGGCATTGAGATCTACAGTTTACAAGCTTACATCATATTGTATTAGACATTAAAGCTTAATACAAGTCACTCTATGACCTCTAGATTGGACTCATATTTTGGCAACATGTTGATCGCTTGGTTGACTAACCTAGTTTTATATTTTCTACTTTGAGGAAGTTCTCAGCTTCATCTTATTTTAATCTTGCCACTGGCATGTTTGTGACATTTGATGGAAGTGAATTATTGCAGTGCAATGCTGTCTCTTTCCCTTCCGATTGTAAGCTCATGGCCTCTGCATCTGAAGACACGGCAGTTGCACCATGGGAACTCTATCCCCCCACAAGCTTGATGGATATTAACTTAACACCTCTAATTTCTGGTTATGTGCTGCAAATGAAGAGTGTAGATCTTGGATCATATGTGCTGTGTCGTTGTATGATTCAGTCTTGCGTCCTGAATGAACTATGTAGTGGGATATGCTCAGATAGTATGTGAACATCCCCACGGAGATGCAGTTTTTTCATTTCTTAAATATTACGTAAATATAAATCTTTACTTTCGTATTGTGGGACCTAATTTAACGTGAACCACGCAAGCGCTGACCACTGAGCTGATTGTTATTTGGATGTCTGCTAGAGAAGAGAACAATAGAATAGACATTGGCCAGTTGGATACTAGATACCAGATACTAGATAGCGTGTTTGGCAAGGCATGCATGCCACATCGATCTATGTCTATGCTGACAAGCTATCAAATTTCTTTTCATTTCTTTTCGTCTGACGTGAACGAGTGTACAAAGAGATATCCAGAAGGATCTCACGAAAGATTATCATTGCACATTGATTCTACAATTCTGTAATCTGGATTAATCATATCCTATATCCGCGTTTACTATGACTGTGCCCTGCACTGTTCATAAAAAAAACAATTATAAAATCGATTTCTGTCAGGTTTCAAATCCGGGAATTCAAAAATGGATGCATGCAATCGAAATGCCATCATCTCGTTGTCATTTCTCACACAAGAACCACCAATTTCGGTGACATATAATCATATTCTGAAATGCTTTCAACAACCCTGATAGAAATTTAATTTTCAGTATCGAAGTGTAATGTAAAAGCTCACTTGTGAATACTGCTAAATCTCATTGAAAAGTTTTGGTTGTAAGCAATAATATTTCTAATTCTTTAATTAATTTTGAGTTAAGATTCTGCCGAAATGGTGCTAAATTTCTCTTGTCTACCATGGTAAGTTTTCTTCTTTTAGATGAACAAGATAATTCTTCCAATTAGTCGCAGGTCACTATATTCATAGGATGCTAAAACCCAAATTGAAAACTGTCTCATTTTCATTAGTCACTAAATTTGAATTAAAATTCTTCTCAATTTAGAATACTTTTATCGTTTGACGTCATTCATACAATCATTTTATTAAACTTTTTATTAAAATCTAATAGTATAAGTTATATAATATTTTCATATTTACAATTGTATTCAATGAATATTACCGATAACGTGAGGGATAGTTCAACATAAATAATTCTTTTTTATAACGAAGATATTATAAACTTTTTTATGCAAGAAAAACACTTTTCTTG
>JAXCLQ010000010.1:7813695-7831260 GCA_035584115.1 Cedrela odorata | reverse complement strand
AAAGAGCTTCCTGCTTGCCAACATCTTGTTGGTGAGAACCCCATTAGAATCTTCCAAAAATTCATCATAATCAGTCAAGGAAACACAAAATAAGACAATGTCAACATCTTCAAACATTTCAAGCCACTTGCAGTTCTCCCCGAGGCTACCTGGATGAACTCTAATTACTTGATACCTGCAAGTGTAAAGCAAGAAATGGTAAGCTAGACAATTTATAATCAGCTCGCGCTAGTATGTCTCAAACTATCTTCATTGTTGATAATAATGGTGAACATATTTAACAGTGTATAAACAATCACGTGACATGCTTTTCATAAAACTTATGTCAAAGATCCATGGTTGCTGCACAAGATTATTCATATTTGATTGCTAAACCTTTCATGCCAAAAATATAATAAAAATAAATAAATCTCTAATTAAAACTCAAACATGAAAAATACAACAATTTCTAGATACAATTAACAAGTGCACTTAACCATTACGTTCAAAGCTAATTATTGAATAATTAGCAGCCATACAAGTAGAAAACAAAAAGATTATATCTTCTTTTTTATGTTTTGGCAAGACATGTAGGACCACCAATTTTATCAATACTTCCGGTTCTAACAAAATGAAAGACAGAATGCATTGATGACTCGATCATCATTGAAACTGATTTAAACTGCTATGAATTCAATCTGCCAGCCAGAACTGCCACACACAGTTAAGTCCTTTCATTCTACACCTAAATCTCAGAATGACTTTTCATCAGCAACAGAAATACAAAATTTGGCAAAGTGCATGGAAATTTTTGGCTTGTACAAGTAAATTCCAAAGCATATATTATAAAGTAACCTGAGCAAGGGATCATTCTGACAAGAAGAGTCAATTGAGCTCTCTTTTGGTGACTCTGGAAATGAAAATTCCATGCAAGAAAGCCCATTGGTTGAGGTAATTCCCTCGGCATACAAGATATCCATATCTGAGGGCTCGTAGCCTGTCTTTGAGATCTCAACAGCCTGAGAGGGAAACTAATGTTAATATTGAGGAAAAATATATATAGCAAACAACATGTTACATGTCACAACAAGCATATTTCCTAATTCAACCTTTAAAGAATTAGTACAACAGAGCTGATGGTTTCAATTGCAGATTGCCTTGCACTTTAGTTTCGCAAAAGTTGAAATGAAACCACAACTTATCAACTATGTCTATTGAAATAATCAGCAAACAAGTACCAAAAATGCTGAACTCACCCGTTCTAGGAAATAAGTAGCAACTGTGGGAAGCTTGTCTAATTCATTCCTCCGGTTGTATGTGGCTTGGAAGGCTGCATCCTTCCACAACTCCTCAGTAAATTGAGCATATTCACACGTAGGTGCTGGGAATATTGCTTCCAAATTACCAGATGCCATGACTTTGAGCAGCCAATCAGAGAAAGCTTTCAGTCTTGAACCAATGGCATATGTTGTTTTATCATCAATCTGCACTGTAGTATTGCTACCTTTGATTAAAAGAATATAAAATTGTTCATGCTTAACATAGTATCTCTTTGTTTGATCTAAAGTAATAGAAACTTGTAGTAACACATAAGAATCCATTGAAAGAAAACACACGATTATCCTACACAAAGGAAATTAAGAAGATTTGCAACCGGCAAGAAGCATCAGATGCATTTACAAGGAACATGGTGCTATTTTAATATGCCCCTAATTCCTAAGCTTTTAAATGACTAACCGTGTTAAAAGAACGGTTTGAAGCTTTGAGTTCACTACTAATGGCCCAGGTTATAATCGCAAGATAAGCATTAATCGTTCATAGGCACTATTTGTCTCTAAATATTCATGTTTAGCAGATAACAAACTCCAAAAGAATAGGGCAGAATATCATCCACATCAAGCACATAGTGAAGAAAAGATAAAAATATAAACACTTCTAAATTTCAATGAGACAACTGTATTTATAGAATAAAATATTAAATGAAGAAATATCGGACGCCATAGTTGTCCCTCCACCCTCAGGGTCAAGTTGTGAACACTGAACTTCAACCCAACTACCAATTTGACAATTGTAACATGTAGAAATTCAGCAATTATTATTCAACCCTGATTTCTAGGAGTTTTACAGCTAATATATCAATTGATTTATTAGCTAATTAGGTTCCTTGATTTAGGAGATTTTGTTAGCATGTTACCTAATCTCATTAGTTAACTACTTCCTATTTTATAGGTTTTTGTTTTAGCAGGAGTTGATTATATTTGGTAGTTCATACTTTTTCCTCATTCCTAGATGATATTTCCCATCTATTTAAGGATTTGTAATCTATGTTTCAGAATAAGTGAAAATTCATTCTCTCCCTTCACTTTTCACATGGTATCAGAGCACTCTCTGAACCGTAATTCTCCCATATGACAAAATACGGGATGGCCACCGAGAGACACAATTCCAGTTCCTCTTCTGAAGTCACCTCCAATCAAGATGCCTTAACTTCCAGCAACAACAACAGTTCACAACAACAGTTCAGATAGCAGCCTCATACCCATTACAAGACATAAACTGAATAGGAACAATTATCTCCAATGGTCCCAATTAGTAATGATGTTCATCTGCGGTAAGGGAAAAGACGACTATCTCTCCGGAGTTGCTGTCCAACCAAGGAAGGAGGACGCAAGGTTCAAGACATGGAAATCCAAAAATAGTATGGTCATGTCATGGCTTATCAACTCCATGAAAAATGACATAGGAGAAAATTTTCTCCTGTATGGAATGGCAAAGGAAATTTGGGATGCTGTAAAAAAAACGTATTCAAACAATGAGAATATGTCAAAGTTATTTGAAGTGGAAAGTATTCTCCATGATCTACGTCAAGGAGATTTGATGATAACTCAATACTTCAATAATCTTACCTGTTATTGGCAACAATTGCATATGTTTAAGAAGCACATTTGGAGCTGCCCAGATGATGGAATCAGTACAAAAAAGAAGAGAATATACAAGTTTCTAATTGGATTGAATAAAAATCTTGATGAAGTTCGAGGAAGACTTCTAGGAACCAAACCACTGCCAAATCTTCGAGGAGCATTTTCTGAAGTCCGCAGAGAGGATAGTTGAAAGAAGGTAATGATGAGCTCCCAAGGGGTTGTAACAAACCTAGAAAACTCAGTTCTTGCTGTTCGAGGTGCAACTTTTAACAACAATGACAACAGACAAAAGAAAGGGCAACCTTGGTGCGACCATTGTCGACAACCTGGCCATACCAAGGATACTTGCTGGAAAATCCATGGGAAACCAACAGATTGGAAGCCTACACGCTCTACCAATGATAGAGAAAGTCGTGGTAACCATGCCTCTATAGATGAAAATCCTACAACATCTAAGTCCAACCTCTTCAACAAGGAACAACTAAAACTACTCCAAAAAATGTTAAGCCAATCATCGATAACCCCTTCCACAACAGTTATCTTGGATCTTTGGCACACAAAGGTAATATTCTAAGTGCTCTTAATGTTAAGAGAGAGAAACTGAACTCCAGATAATAGACTCAGGAGCATTAGACCACATGACTGGAGATAAGAGAATTTTTTCTACTTATAGTCCTTGTTTTGAAAACCTAACAGTTAGGATTGCAAATGGTTCACTCTCAAAGGTGATTGGTACAAGTTCTATTAAGATTTCAAACGACTTAACACTCAATTTTGTTCTCTTAGTACCAAATTTGGATTGTAAACTTACTCGAGATTTCAATTGTGTTACTAAATTTTTTCCAAACATGTGTGAATTTCAAGTCTTGGATTCGGGGAAGATGATTGGCAATGCTAAGATGTGTTCAGGGCTCTGTCTTCTCAAGGTTAATAATTCTCCTCAAGGACCAATTCATAAAGCCGATTGTTTGGTGTCTAGAAGGCAAAGTCATGTTTCTGTCAGTCATTCTAATATTAATAATGCAATAATGTTATGGCACTATAGGTTTGGACATCCAAATTTCTTGTATCTTGCAAATCTTTTTTCTTTATTGTTCAATAATAAAAATCCACATGATTTCCAATGTGAAATCTGTCAATTCTCAAAGCATGTCCCATGTTCTTATCCTAGACGACCATACAAAGCATCCCAACCCTTCTCAATGATTCATAGCGATGTGTGGGGCCCATCTAGAATCAAAAACATTACTGGGTCTCGCTGGTTTATATCATTTATAGATGATCACACTAGGCTCACATGGGTATTTTTTATAAAAGAAAAATCAGATGCAAGTTAGATTTTTAGAAACTTTAACACCATGATTCAAACTCAATTCCAAGCAAACATACAAATTGTGAAAACTAACGATGCTAAAGAATACTTCAAATCCATCCTTACTGATTATTTCTTGAGCCAGGGTATAGTGCACCAAAGTTCATGTGTAGATACACCCTAACAAAATGGAATCGTTGAGAGAAAAAACAGACACCTCCTAGATGTTGCTCGATCTCTCATGTTTTCTACAAATGTACCAAAACATTTTTGGGGTGAAGCCATTCTCGCTGTAACCTATTTCATAAACAGAATGCCCTCTCGAGTCCTAAAGTTCCAAACTCCTTGTCAAACTCTATGTCAATTCTTTCCCCACACTCGACTTCTCACTACTATTCCTCTCAAAGTGTTCGGATGCTCAGCCTTTGTTCACATTCATCACCAACATCGGGGTAAGCTTGATCCTAGAACACTTAAATGCATTTTTTTTGGATACTCTCCAAACTAAAAAGGATATAAATGTTGTTCACCAGTCACAATAAGATATTATCACTCCAGGGATGTCACATTTTTTGAGCAACAACCCTTTTACACCAAATCTGATATTCAAGGGGAGAACAATACACAAGAATACCAACTTTAGGATATTTTAGAGTCATCTCACATGTCTTCGGCTCTTAGTCCCTACACACGTCTCTAATTATCAAATACCAGCAAATCATCTACCTAACTCAGAACCTGATCATAACTCAGAACTTGATCCTACTCTTCATTCTTCCTCATCTATTTCCGAGAACCATCAAACCACCAAGCAACCAAATACTTTCAATTCTCCTTAGCATTTAAACACTAGTCAACTAAACAATGGGACAAAATTGCTTACCTATTCGAGGAGGAAAAGGAACTAAAAAGAGATAGATCAACTAGCATTTATTGAGCAAATCTAAGAGTCTGATCCAAATCCTGGATTACATGAAAATCCACCACGTAACTCTAATCCCGAGACTTTCAATAATGAGTTGACTAATGATAATATTGATTTGCCTATTGCTGTGCGGACACCCAATATACAACTTTATGTCATACCAGGGATTGTCACCAAGATTCAAAACCTTTGTAGCCAACCTTGACAAAACTCAGGTTCCTAACAACATTCAGGAAGCTCTCGAATCACTTAAATGGAAGTCAGCTGTTTGGGAGGAAATTTGTGCACTAGAAAATAATGGAACATGGGAAATCACAGACTTACCAACCGGTAAACATCCAGTAGGTTGCAAATGGATCTTCACAGTGAAATACAATGAAGATGAGAGCATTAACAGGTTCAAAGCACGACTTGTAGAGAAGAGATTCACTCAATCTTATGGAATTGATTACGAGAAAACATTTGCCCCTATGGCCAAGCTAAACACAATCCAGGTTCTCTTATCCTTGGCTGCCAACTTAGACTGGCCTTTTCATCAACTAGATGTTAAGAATGCATTCCTAAATAGAGATCTTGCTGAAAAGGTCTACATGGAGGCTCCTCCTGGTTTTGAGACTCATGCTACACACAACAAAGTCTGTAAACTCAGAAGGTTACTATATAGGCTCAAGCAATCCCCAAGAGCTTGGTTTGAGAGATTCACCAAAGTTATCAAGCGGTACTGTTATTCTCAATGTCAAGCAGATCATACTTTATTTGTCAAATACTCTGCTGAAGGTAAAATTGCTATCCTTATTGTATACGCGAATGACATCATCCTAACAGAAGATTATGAGGAGGAGATAAATAATCTTAAAGGGCTCTTAGCAAAAGAATTTGAAATCAAGGATCTTAGAAGTCTCAAATACTTCTTAGGTATGGAAGTAGCACGGTTAAAGAATGGAATTTGTGTATCTCAAAGGAAATATGTTCTAGATCTTCTAAAGGAAACTAGGATGCTCGGATGCAAGCCATCAGATACTCCTATGGATTCTACAACCAAACTAGGAGCTAAAGAAAATAGTGCACCGGTTGACAAAGGCAAATATCAGAGATTAGTAGGAAAACTCATATACTTGGCTCACACTCGACCTGATATTGGCTTTTCTGTCAGCATGGCAAGTCAATTCATGAATAATTCGAATGAAGAACATATGAAGATAGTCTACCGAATCCTAAAATATTTGAAGCTTACACTAGGTAAAGGATTGGTCTTCAAGAAAACACCAAAAAGAGACATTGAAGTATTTAGTGATGCAGATTGGGCTGGTTTAGTAAGTGATCAAAGATCAACCTCTGGATATTGTACCTACGTATGGGGAAATCTAGTCGCATGGCGAAGCAAGAAGCAATTAGTTGTGTCAAGAAGCAGTGCAGAAGCAGAATTCAGAGCAATGGCCCACAACATCTATAAAGGAATATGGTTAAGGAGACTTCTGAAAGAACTAAGGATTTTAGTTGAAAAACCTATGAAAATGTTCTGCAACAATCAGTCAACTATCAGCATTGCTAAGAACCTAGTACATCATGATAGGACTAAACAGGTAGAGATTGATCAACATTTTATAAAGGAAAAAATAGAGGAAGGGATAATCAAGATAATCTATCTACCTACTTGCATGCAAACAGCTGATATCTTTACCAAAGCTCTACCGAAAAAGACTTTTGATGATCTAAGTTCCAAGTTAGGCTTAATCAACTTTTACGGCCACTTGAGGGAGAGTGTAAAAAATCAGCAATCATTATTCAGCCCTGATTTCTAGGAGTTTTACAGCTAATAAATCAACTAATTTATTAGCTAATTAGGTTCCTTGATTTTAGGAGATTTGATTAGCATGTTAACTAATCTCATTAGTTACTACTTCCTATTTTATAGGTTTCTATTTTAGTAGGAGTTGATTATTTGGTAGTTCATATTTTTTCCTCATTAATAGATGATATTTCTCAACTATTTAAGAATTTGTAATCTATATTTCAGAATAAGTGAAAATTCATTCTCTCCCTTCACTTTTCACATAACATTAAAAGCATTGGGAAGCCTAAAAACATCAAGGCAAAAGTAAAATACAATGCAACAAATAGAAAAGGAGATCTCACTCATTTTTTAAAAATGCACTCTATGTGCATATAATAATACTGGACTTGACAAGAAGGCAGTGTATGAAGTATTTTTGCAACGGAGAGACTTATTATAAATATATGAAGTCCCCAGAAAAGATCAAATATGTTCAAAACATCATACCATACAAGCTTTGTAGAAAAAGAGAAGTGAATCTAATCTCTACATTACCTGAAGGACCCGGATCCTTAATAACTTGTCTTTTCCTCTTTTCAGTCAAACTTTCTTCTTCAAATCGTTCGCAACCCTCAAGTAAAATACCAATATAACGGTACAAATTACTTTGGATCATAAACTTAATACTTTGACGCTCGTCTTCAGAGAACGGAATATTAAAAAGAAGTTTGGCCTGAAATGAACATTTATGTCATTGTGCATCTTTTCTATTAATAACTAAAGATGAGGAAAAAAAAGTAACAAAAGGGATACATAATAAGAAAATGATATAAAACTCCTTAACAAGAGCCCACCGGAAAGAATAGAACTTGATGTTCATTTCATAATCAAATCAACATTGAGATTCCTTGCAGTCTTAAGACCTTAATGCAGAGTTCCCAGAAAGTCACAGAACACACCATACCGTGAAAGGGAAAGGATTCCCAATAGTGTATTTTAAGGTCAAATTGCCATGTAATAGATAGGAGGCAACCTACCATGTTCTTTTGTATGTGCACATCTAGAAGACACAAAGAAGCACTCATTTAGATACTATAAAATCCCTTACATACAGGAGAGCAACCAAACTACTAAGGGCATGCTCAGCCGGTATTGTTAAATGGTGTTTTTATTTAATGTTTTCAGAAATTAAGAATGCATATCTTGAACTATATTGTCAAAATGAGAACTGGAAAACATATCTGGTGTAAATATTTTGAAAATTTCAACTTCAATAATCTTATTTATTAAAATTATGTAATAGTTAATATTTCAAGTATATAAGTTAATGGTATAATATATCATCCCAATATTACTTTAAATATCTAATTTTTAATTTTTAACAAAATTTAATACGATAAAAGAAAATAGCATCACTAGACCAAAAGAAAAACTATTATTTAATTTCTAAATAGAGAGTTGTGGACAGAGGGAGAATTTATTTTCCAAGAATAAGCAGAACATCAAAAAGTTATTTTATACTTTATAACTTTCATGTAAAATCATTAAGCCCGCAAATTGAAAGGTATTAAGCAAATAAAACCATTATTCTTAGAAGAGATATTGTAATTAGATACAAATAAGCCATCATATATTCACCAGTCAGATTGAAAATACATGAATCATAGAATAAGTGTAAGACATAGTCAGTTCCTTACAAGTTCCAATAATTCCCACCTGTTTATACATTGTACTCGTGCCAGATTTTTGTTCACCAAGTAGAAGAAGTTTCCAAAGTAATTTATGCTCATGGTAGTTAACGCCAGTCACTTCACCACCACAAGGATTCCTAGAATCGGGAGGGGTTGGCAAAGACAAGATAGCACAAACTAGCTTCATTTTAGTCTGTAAAGTACATACGAATTAATTAATCGATGGATAAGAAAGATGGAATAGGTCAAATGAGAAAGCTCATGCACATCCATATGCAAACATACCTTGCCCCATATACACCCCTTAACATTTTTCATTCCTTCTTCCTGATAGGAACCATCTGCGCTCACCCAAAAGTGAGGGCTTCCTTCACATTGCACTTCTGCTGACTGCGGTATTTTAACAGAACGGAATGGATGTTACATTTAGAAAAGCCAAATTTCAAAAGAACGTGATTTTGTCCACTACAACAACCTTAAGCATCCAGAGCTCTCTTCGAGTAATCTCCCGATTATTCATCAAGACATTTGTATTCCCGTTGCTAGCATTTCGCATGATCTGACCACCTACGTTCAGCTGGGGACTTATAATCTGGCAAGGCCGCTGTCCTATCTGCTCAATCAAGCCAGAATTTCGATTCAATTATTGTGCAGCAGAATCAAAAGTCCAATTATTTTAGAAATGAAAATTAAATAATATAAGTAGCATTTGATGTTTACCTTTCCCCAAAATCCAGACACTTTATCATACCAATAGTATCCTGGATTTAGTTTTTTTGGAGGGTTTGGGCAGTTCTGCAATATAACCAGCTCTTTCTGAGAAAGAGGTTCATTGTTCACAAAAACACGCTCCGGTGGGAGCTGATTTTCTTTGCATGATATCTCAGATTTCATAATCTGTTTTACTTGCATCTCAGTCAGCAGCCTCTTGAGCATCCGAGAACATTTCCCTAAGGATCCTCTCTTGGCGTCTTCTACCCTGAAGCCAATGCAAGTAACACATTTTCTTCCTTCTGGCATTGAACCCATTGCCCTCAGCACACAGTTCCAACAATACTTTGCACCACAAACAATGCAGACCTCCTTCTCAGTAAACCGATATCCTTTCAAGCATCGATAGCATGAACCCTTCTTCCCTTGCCTCTCAGCCCTTGGCTTCTCACAGATGCTTTCAGCTTCGGAATAATCAGATTCTTCATGCACTACATCACCTGTTTCGGGGTCACGGAAAGTAACAACTGACGGTCTTTTAACATGGCAAGGAGTTTCTTCATTATTACAATCCTCCTTGCAAGAAAACACTTCAGACGAATGACCATGTGAACTTAAACCCGATTCTGTTGATCCCCAGTTTGCAGGATTCATATAATCTTGAAATCCTGCATCTGCACCTTCATTGCTATCATCAGGTAATTCTACAGTTACATGCAAATTGTCCTGACCAGGACTTTTTAATTTACCTGAACTTCCTATTCCATCAGATAACATGGGTATGGACTCTTCTATCCTGAAACCAATGCAAGCAACACATTTTCTTCCTTCAGGCGTCAGCCCCGTTGCTCTCAGCACACAGTTATAACAATACCTTGCATCACAAACAATGCAACCCTCCATTTCAGTTGATGGATTTTCTTGCAAGCATTGACAACATGAAGCTTTCTTCCTATTCCTTTTAGCCTTTGGCCTCACATGGATGCTTTCAGCCTCAGGGTAATCAGATTCTTCAGGAACTATATCACTTATCCCACGGCCCTTGGAAGCAACAATTGACAGTCCTTTATCATTGAAATGGTTTTTTTCATTGTTATAGTATTCCACCTTGCAACAAAAATCCTTTGACGAATGTGAATGTGAACTTAAACCGGATTCTGTCGATTCCCAATTGGCAGGATTCATACCATTTTGAAATGCAGCATCTGCACCTTTCTTGTTACCGTTAGATAAGTTTAGAGTCACACAACAATTATCATCGCAATCAGGACCATTCAGTTTACCAGAACTTCCTAGTTCATCAGATAATTTATGCATGCTCTTATAACCAGCTGTGCAATCTAAAATCTCAGATGAATTATCTTGACCATCAGGACTTTCAAATTTACCTGAACTTCTTACTCCATTAAACGACTTGTGCTGGTAGTTGTCACCAATCTCACTTGAGCTATCTACCAAAGTTGGTGATATACGTGACACATTAGGACCATTTAAGGACACACTAGAATTGGTCAACGAACTATTACAGAAGGTAGGCTCAGAGCTTAATTCAGGAACCTTTGACCTTTTTTTTGCTACCGCAGTACGTTTTACAATTGGCTGGATTACTGGTAACAAACTGTCATTCAACAAAAGAGAGTTAACTTTGGCAGCAATAGGTATCCGGTCCTCAACTATAGGCAATACTCGTGGAATATCATAACTGACTAGAGGACCAGAATACTCAATGGCAATTGAATATTCCATTTTAAAGGCTTCATTATCATCATCATCACCTTTATGACCCGATGGCACAACAGGCAGAATTTTTCTGAGAAGCCCAGCCATCTTGTAAACCCTACCTAAATTAACTCGAAACCGGTAATCCTATTTTCACAAAGTGATAAGGCATAAAATAAAAAAATTCATCTAAAAATCCATAAAGTTTGACATACCCATGAAGCAAAAACAATTACTTCAAATCTTACAAACTCAATAAGCATAACCAATTACGCCAATAGGCCAATAATATCAGAAACCCATGGAGCATAATCAATTATTTCACTAATTCAAGAAGCACAACCCACTTCATCGCGGCCATAAAACAAAACGAATAACAATTATGTATACCCCAGTTAGTGACCAATTATTTCAATAACTCGTAAAGCAAAAGCACCATAACTCAAAAACCCACCAAAGCAAAACCAATCAAGAGCCGAATTGAACTACTTTTTTTCCCTTTCTAAGCTCAGAGCAAAACAAGGTTCATTCCCTCCAATTCCTTCACTGGAAAACAGAAACAAACAAAGCAACAAACAAAAAAACAAAAGGAAAATGGAACAAAGAAGAGAGAGATACTGAACCCAAACCAAACCAAACCAAATATTCCGACGTTTCTTACGAAGTGGCGAAACGGGAAACTGCAACAAAGAGGAAGAAGAAAATGAAAGTCGTGAAGACAAAGTGACAGTTAAGACGCAAACAAGAAGGAAATTCTAACTCTTCTTGTACTCTCTCGAGAAGATTTGTCAGTATTCTTCTTCGTCAACGTTTTTCAGTTGAGGAGGTGTAATTTCGTTAAAAAATGATCAACTGCCTAGTCAAAGTTGGTAGACTGACTATATTAATTATTATTTACAATACATTTGAAGAACAAGTCTTAAGATATATCATAGAATTTGTAATTTATATTTAATACAATAATAATAAGGAAGGTGGGTTATTAATTATTTTATATATATAATTAGTTCAATTATTTAATGATTACATTATTAAGTTTAGTTAGGAGAGTTTATTATTATTCTTTCCTTTTCGGGCATTTCTTAAATCTTTTATTATTATTATTATTATTATTATTATTATTATTAATTCAATTTTAGAATTGTAAATTTATTATAATAATAATAATAATAGGAAATACCCATAAAGCCCATGTCTTAATTCCTCAATGTTAGTCAAAGTCAATTTTAAGTCTATCAACCACAATATAATTATAATAATTTTTTTTTTTAATTAAAACAAAAATATATATATATTTATATATATATTTTCCATAAATAAACTAAAATCATCACAACTACCACTAATTAATGTGAATGTTTATTGCTCACAAGGATACAAAAGAAATGAACAAGTCTTCAATACGATCAACTAACGCATTATGTGAGTAAAGAAAACTTCAAAATTCTTTTCAACGAAACTTTAATGCAATTAATTCTCCAATGTCAACATTTTAGAGTGGAAATTTCTTGCAATTTTACTCAGATAGTTGTAGGTACTAACTACATTTCTACTAAAGTGATCAGGACATTCAATAAGTCGAGGAAAAAAATTATGAAATAATAAATAAATAAAAAGTCAAGAGAAATTTATCATTTAATTATTCGTTTTTTTTATTTTTTATATTTATTAACAATTCATAAATTTTTTATTTTTTATTTTTTTTAAATAATTTTATCATATCACTGTAATAATATAATAATACGACAAAATTGTTCAGGTCATAGCTTACCTCTCCTTGTTTTTAAACACTATTGGACCATAAGAATCTAAATGGAGGCATCTTATTTTTAAGCCCATGTGAAGAAGGTGGTTTCTTTGTCAGATGTGGGTGTAATCAGAGTATCTCTTTAGTGTTTTTCTTAATACTTAATGTCTTTAAGAGCTTCGTCTGTAGGCATAATCCATGTGTATATCTATAGGCACACCACATATATTCTGCTTTCACCTGTTTTATAATCTTTCGTCAGATGTGAGCCAGCGTGTTTAGAAAATGATATCATTTATAAGACCGTCAGCTAAAATCCATATCCTAGTTTCATCGCAAGGCTGCTTTCAAGGAGAGTTTGTGTGGACCTCCAAATGCCTTCCTTCGTACATAACTAACAAAGAAACAAGAGCTGTCGATTCCAACATCGAAGCTGCCTGGCTGCTATATGAATTCCCTCAAGCTTCATGTGTCGCACATTGTTTCCTTGACCAAGCAGGCATGGAGATGGGGGTCGAGCATTCTTGATTGCATGGCAAATGGGATATTGTGCCATCGTTGATTTAGAGCCTTACTTAGAAATGACTTACTATTGTTATATAATCCAATTAATATAGGGTTTGAATTGATGGATTAACTTATTAAAAGCTTTTGTTAATCAAGTTTGATATATTTAGGGTAATAATTTTTTAAACCACCCACTAACTTGATATGAAATTTGTGAGTAATGAATAACAAGATATGATACGATTAATAGTTGTACTGTATTAAAATTTAGAATTCTCGATATATAAATTTATTTATGATACGATTAATTATTTGAATAATTATATCGCGCTTACTTATTTATAATTTAATAAATTTATTTTATAATTTTTTTATCTCAAAAATTTTGTAATTCTATTTATCTTATTTTAAAATAGTATAATAGTTATATTTAGAATAAAAATTATTAATATTTAAAAAAATATTATCATAAATATTATTAAAATTTATTAAGACAAAAATAAAAATATATTAAATATATAACACAATTATGATATTTTCAACTGTTTAATAATAATGTCGCATTAAAATTTTCACTTATTAACAAGATTATTACATAGATTATATTCAAATTGATCTATTTTAATATGAATATGACACAACAATTCGAATTGTCACTCGTAAATATAATAAGTAATAGATGTCAAAATTTAAATTAATCTTTATACAGCAAAAGTTGATAAAAAAAAAAAGTAACATCACATCCACAATTTTATATAAGATTCATACTGTCTCGTAAAATGAATGTTAGAGAACACAAGATGCATGAATATAATTAATACATACAAGTTGGGATGATTTACAAGTTGAAATTTGTATCAACAATTGTAACGAGAAGACGAGAATTTCTCGTCAAGAGAAGGAAATTATCTTTATCTTTAAATACAACATTTGTCTTTACAAAGCCATTCCAGGGGCAAAACTGTACATTTGATGCAAAATACGTACCATGCACACTCTTGCGAAGAAAATGCAGAAGGAAAAAAACAGTCCCATAATTTACACATATTTTTCCACGACTTGGCATTTTTCTATTGGCTAATAGATTCTAAGGTGCCATCCACAAAACAGTGCCTTCGAGCCCAAGTTTTTATCAGATGCTCCAAGGACCATTCACTGTTTCTGTTCCCCTCTACAGATGCTATTGCTGCGTGGGGACCAGTACTCCTGATACTTTCCGTGGCTTCCCGTGCTCTTCACGTCCCATTCCACTCGCGTCGCCTTTCCCTCCATTTTAACTTCCAATGAGCTTCTTGTTTCGGGTCGGCGAATTAAAGACCTTCACGTTAGGCGCGTGCCCTGTTACACGCCAAACTTTAACGGACTTATCCAAGCTCCCACTGTAAACTATCCACCGTTGATCTCCCTTCTGTTCAGAATCTTGATCTTCTTCGACGGCCAAACATTTGACGGGCCCAGTATGACCAGTCAAAACAGCTAAGCAACTGTGGGCCCCGCTATCTTCCCTTCTCCACACGCATATACTCTTATCAGCCGACCCGCTAAACACCAAATTTCCAGCCGCGGCCAGGCAAAGAACGGCCAATTTGTGACCCCGCAGGACCCCACCGTGTGATAAGTGCTTTTCACGTTCCCAAAAGTTTACAAGCCCATCGGAAGATCCACAATAGATCACAGATGATTCTTGATTCACCGCCAACGCCGTTACTGCATTCTCATGTTTTAACAGAACCTGGACAAGGAAATGCTTCGTTCCTTTACCTTGAAGCTCTCGTCTCCATACTTTTACTGTTCCGTCTGCTGATCCTGTCAAGACTAAACAATCGAAGCCAGCGACGACGGAATTAATGGCGTCGTCGTGAGCTTGGATTGATTCTAAGCATTTAGAGTCTGAAATTTGCCAGACTTTCAGGGTTTTATCCCAGGAACCTGAATATAGTAATCCTTGTTCTTCGTTTAAACTTAAGCAAGAAACTGCATCAAAGTGTTTGATCCGAAGCACGTTTCTGTGTCTGCGAACTTCCACGTAATTTTTAGGGTTGATTGAACTCTTCACATAGTCTTTAAAAGTTGGTAAACTACCAATCCTTTTGTGGACGCTAAGGTTCTTGCTTGAAGTCTTCCAGACTCTGATTTTTCCGTCCTGGTGACCTGTAAAAATCTTATCACCCGATATAACAATGGCCTTAACTAAGCCACTGTTGGATTTAAACCCTGAAAACTCCTTCAGGTTCTTCCATACTCTGATGTTTTTGCTATATGAACCTGTGTATAACAAATCACCAGATGCTGCTAACGAATATATATGACCTTCTTCACGAACAATGGATCCAATGAGGCCATTGCAAGTCAAATTATCGTTTAAGCAATATGGTGTTGTCCAGGGAGATTTTGTGTAGGGAGAAGTTGGCTGATTCCAGGGAGACATAAGGTACGGCGAGGCCTCACCACTCGTTGGTGTACGTGTTCCGCTGTTGTTATAGCCGCATACGGGACTAGTCGCAGAAGCGGTTTTCTGATGAGAAAAATCTTTGTCCTGGTGGTGTTTGTTAAAAATCACAGATTCTGGATACAAGAAAGAACCAAACTTTGGCCTGTGGAGATTGTTCGACTCCACAACAACAGCGCCACCTCTTTCGTTCGTCATGCTTTATTGCGGAGATTGATCGTTCGAAAACGGAGCAGAACAATGGGGCAACAGAAAAAAAAAATGAAAGAAGTTGAGGAATGTAGAGATTTTGTAGGAAAATAAAAGGAGGAGAGAAATTTTGGTTAAAGAGGATTTTCGAAAGAATGGAGGAGCGTGAGGGTGTATATATATAAATAGAATGGGATAAATAACATTAGGTGAACGGATGATGTGGGCTTGTGACACGTGGTATAGTGATACGTAATCGTTACAAACAGGGTAACCGGCTGTACCGGTAATAAGGAGAATAAATAAATGGTGCCTTTACGGCTTTTGAGCTTCACACGATAATACGAAGGAAGTTCTTAGGCATTCATTTCTAGAATGAAAAACAAAGAGGACGACGAATATTGTATGTAAAAAATAGGGAATAGTATAGTCAGCCCAGATGTTAATGTTTGACCTTTGAAATTGTCAATTGCTTCTATCTTTTCCTCTGAAATGTCAAACGTGTAATAGCTAAGAATGTATAATTGGATTTTAAGTTTTCTTTCTCTCTTCAATTACAACGAAGAAATTAATCTGAATTTCACATTTATGTAACATGTATTTTTACTGCTTAAACAACATTTTTGATGCAATTGCGACCCCCTGTAATCGAGAACTCCAGATCATACACTTTCCATATTATTATAATGCTTTTAGATTTGCTTTGCTCGGTGTGATGCATATTGCCAAATCTAGGACTATGTTCGTGTAGTAACATTAATTAAGAATTAACCATAATTCTCCTAGTTAACATGTTTTAATTTTCTAAGAGATTGATTGACTTTGTAAAGGATATTGCCTAACAATTTTGTTTTCTCTTTTTGGATTCACACAGTAATTGTCAAGTCCGTACTTGTACACAAGTCACAAGTTGGTAAACCCTACGCCTTCCCTATACTTACGCGGCTCCGTATTTTATAAATTTTGTCAAATGATTCTTTAAATTTTTGCCACCTACAATATTTGGTTCAGACAGCCACTTCCACTAACTGCCACGTGACGGTTTTATTAGTTTCCCTCCCAATGTGTCCAAACGGAAATTTTTTTTGTCGTTTTGCCCACGCAGACCCCTCTTCTTCTTTGATTCATGTCCCCAATTCGTATTTTGACATGAAATTATTTTATTAACTTAATTTGTGAAATCTAGAAGTGTTAATTAAGTTTAATGATAAAAAGAAGATTAACTATGAGATTTATGTATTTCGTATAATTGAAATGTAAAAATAATATTTGACATATCAATTCAAGCTATATAATATAATTAAATAAAAAAATTAGTATAATATGCGAGCATCAAAAAAATAGTAATAATTTTTTATTGTATTATATATTATGTTCCGATTTAAATAAATACATATATATATAGAAGTAGGAACGGAAGTCTCTTAACTTAACATAATTTTTTATATTAATTTTTCAATTATTAAATCAATACACTTTTAATGATTTAATAATAAATATAATATATGTAATTAATATATCATAATTAATGTATAAATAAAATACAATTTTAACTATTCAATTAAAATTAATTTATATAAATAATTTTAGAAATTGAGTAAAAAATAAGAAATCTTAATTATAACCCGTTTATATATCCAA
>JAXCLQ010000010.1:7802554-7813595 GCA_035584115.1 Cedrela odorata | reverse complement strand
AAATTAATTTATATAAATAATTTTAGAAATTGAGTAAAAAATAAGAAATCTTAATTATAACCCGTTTATATATCCAATGATATCCTAATGTGAATTGATTAATCGGATGAGCTGATATAAGCAAAACATAGTAAAGTCGTCACAAATTTGTTTGTACAATGGATATAGACAAAGTTATTGTGGGTAGGTAAGGAAAAATATGACATAGTATTTATTTGTTTACATATTCAAGAGTTATAGCTGCCGCTGGTTGCAGCTTTCTTTGAGTATTTTGCACCGAGAAAATATTTACGGAGTACTGCAAAGTGCAAATGAATTACGACCCTATTGCATGCTTTTAATGGTGGGCGGTAGAAAGTTTAATAACAATGGCGTGTATGCACATGCAAACCTTAACCCAATTTCCACTTCATTGACATACCTATCAAGTATCTAGCTATTCACGCTACATTTCTTTCTGTTTATTACATTTAAGATATTGCACTTTCAACTATCATATATACTATGCACATATGTCGTGATATCTTTGCTTTTGGTAGTGAGTGACAAACATAAATCTGACAGAAATGTTTCATTGGAATGTTCAAGATTCGAGAGAGATGAGGAAGTTATATAATTTTTTTTTTGCGGTTGGGGATGATCAGAAACTGCAAAACAAAATGAAACTACGTGTCAAATAAATGGTTTGTGTTATCACAAATCATACGTAATCTGGGACTGTATAAGGTCACATTCACTCACAAGCAATATTCGAACGTGTCATTGCATCACTGATTCATCATCGACACTTGGCACCCCCCGGTCTGAAAATCTTGCTATCTAGCGTAAAAAAATGGAGTTGCCAAATTGTTCTACCAAACTTTCTTTACCTCTTCAACTTGTTTAAAGGGCAATTTCTTCTACTTTTAAATTACAGAAACTATTAAAATAATTATCCTTGTCAAACTGAACTGTTCTGTATTGAAATTTTACTTCCGGGTTTGTTTCAAATAACCCTACAGATATATTTTAATTTCTCGTTTACTTTAATAGCAACATAATCTTTGTGAATAGCAAGATTTCATTACATAGGCAATGGAAAGTGAAAGCTGAGGGGAGCAGAATTTGAATAATATTGTAATACAGAAGTGGCAGTTTTTCGATGGATCCTTTCTTCTATTTTCTGCATGCTGTGTGCTAATTATCTAACTCGTTCGGCTAATATTAATTACTTATAAATTAAGTAATCAAAGTTGTGTTAATAAGACAACTGGCAAGATTACATAAGCATAATTGAGTAAGAGGATTAGAGCTGCTGGGGGTAGGTGTACTGAAGATCCTTTAAATAATTATAATCTGCAGAAAATGTTGAAATGTTTTATGATTCTTTATTGAAACTTTGGATTAATTTAGGGTTTGTCTGATTTTATCCAAACAACTTCCCTCTGTTGATCAACAAGATTCTCACGACAAATATTTTAAAGTAATTTTGATTTTATGTTTAAATTAATTAACAAGATTACATAAGCATGAAGAAATGGTCATGATATGGCAGTCCTTAATTAGTTTATTAATAGTTTGCTTATAAGATAATACTGTAAATGTGGCAGTCCTTGGTTTAATAACACTAAGATAATATAAAATGTGGCAGCTTCTTTGTTTACTAATGCTAAAATACTATAAATATGATATCCCAGTTGAATCTTAGCTTTGTTTTAGAGATTGTCTGCAGAATACAGACCAAAGCCAAATATATATCTTTCATTAACTGGATTGCATAAGCAAGAATATTTGGAGAAGCAGTATGAAATTTCTTAATAATAAAAAATTGCAGAGATAACAGTTCCTTAATCGAGTTTATATAGTTTACTCTTGAGTTTGTCTGGGCATCATCAAACGCGCTCCCTGGCACTTCACAAAATTTCCAGCCTTCCCTTTTTGGTAATTTAATGTAGTGATTGATGAACTGAAACTAAGTTAACTATTCTTGAAGATTAATGGAAGTATATAATTCTCTGTTAACCAAGATCTGTTCAAATCCAAACATAATTAACAATATATGGAATGAAACCGGCTGAGTTTTGTCACCTAACCTAACTATTTACTGTGGATTAATGACTGTATACGATAGTTGAAATACACCTTAAAGTTTTTGAATTCATAGCCTTGAAGCTCAGCGAGAGACTCCTAGAAACATTTAAAGACATTCCCATTGGAGCAAATTAGATTAGGTGGTATAATCTCTTTAGATTTGGATGACATATTTGTTTTCATGGATAAAAGAAGAGCAGCAATAATTATCTCAACTGTTACAAAATTAAAAGTATGATTATTGCTAATTATTCTGTGGAACAAACTCACTTTAGACCGCAGTTATTAAAGATGTTTAGTTGTTTTCATTAAACAGTGATCTTAGCCAAGAGGAGTTTCGTATATCGTTGCTTTCTACAGAAGGGAAATGCATTTTGTTTTATTTTCAAAGAAGATATGATGGGTGAATGAAAGGTTTGTCATTCATGCTTGCTTTAGAAACTGGTGGCTACAAAGCAATTAATAGTGGAAAATACAGCATTTCAATGATTGTAAAATGATGCTAACACAGTTATACTGGTTCTCCGAAATTCGTCTAAAATCTTTAGACGATAATCTTTTTCTTTTCCAATTTGCAGACAAAATGAAAAGTACAAACAAAGGTCTTTCCTATTGCTTGTTTGGATTCAATCTATCATAATTACTCATCAAACAGCTCCTTTTATTTTGTCTATTTCCATTGTCTTTCTCCTTTTCGTTTCCTTGACAAAACCTCTTACAGGTATACTAATAATACAAAATCATAGAAGATAAAGATATAAAGTATAAACCTATGAAAGAAAACAATAGGTGATTTATTGTCCCTATAGTTTAAAAATATGACAAATAGGTCCACAGACTACCACTTGTTTTAAATGCATTCATATCATCCTACTCTGATAGTATTTGTTACAATAACAAACTGCAACGATAGTATTTGCAAGTGTGTAAATGTTAATTTTATAAACAAAGTTGGATGATAGAGACAAGTTTGAGACAATTCATAAATTTGTGGATCTATTTATAATTTTTGCAAACTACAGGGGCCAATATTTGATCATTAATTCAGCAAAAATGATATGTTTTCATATTTCTTTTTCTTGATCGAGCAATGTTGGAGACATTGCTGTTATTGGTCATATGAAGAAGACAAGCTTTTCCTACCAACATTTCTATTCATATAATTCAGTGAAGTGGCTTAGTCCCACCTGATCTCTAAACTCTAATCATGTCAAGAATTTCCATTCATGTTGATGCTTACACTGCTCCAAACTCTTTCTTTTCCACCCATTTCAAAAACTTCTCCCCGATATTTTCAATCAAACTTGGTGCATGGGCCCGAAATATGGAGTCTTCCATTATTGAACCCCAAAAGAAAATGAAAAGAAAAGATCAGAGATAGATTCGAGAGATGAGAAACTCTAGAACTTGCAGAGGAGATAGTGCTGTACACATGGCTTTCTTCTATGGCACCAGAGTCATGAATCTAGACTAACCATTGAACGTGGCCTCGCGCAGACAAGCAGAAGCACATCTGGGCACTGTTAGTGCTGTACACTTGGCTTTTTTTCTGCATAATTTGAGCCATAGATTCTAAACGTGGACTAACCAACAGATGCCACCGGACAAGCAGTAGTCTCGTAGCTAATGGTAGGAAAACAAATGTCTTCTTTAATTAATTAATTAACGATTTGATTAATGTAATGGATTACAATTGTTTCAAATCATGGATTATTCACCAATCAGCAGGGAGCTGTGGATAAACCTTATCAAAATTTCTGCAGGTTGTTGGGTGAGTATAGAGTAGTGTTTAACAACTCACCATTTATTCGACTTGAGTTCCATGAACGTGTCAACTTCATGTCCATAATCCATTGAGATTACAGTCCTTCATTTCTTGTTACTAATAAATGTTCTTACCAATAATCATAATTGTATGTCAAGAATGGCCCAAAAAAAGGCCAAATTGAATATATATATATATATATATATTGGTTTTGGTTTCTATATGAATTATAATTTTTAATTAAGCAAGGTTAAAAAATTAGATAACAAATCGACTAAATCAAACCAATCGGTTCGATTCGATATAATTTTAAATAATTTTAATTTGATTTTCGATTTCATAAATTATAAATTAAATATTTTTTATTTAATTTTTTGTTTATTTCAAAATTGAACGAATTAATAAAATATTTTTATTTTTATTTTTTTTAATTTTTATAATTTAATTTAAAATCAAACTAAATCAAACTTTGTTTAGATGAATTAATATTTGGAAGTGTTACATAAAAAATTTAAAATTCTGACTAGGCCCCTTTTCTTCAAGAAAAAAAATCAATTTCAAAGCCTGAGAGTCGGGGTACTGAGAAGTAAGATGGGTGTATAAGTTAAATATGCCTAACATTCCAGGCCCAATAGAGCCCAAAGATGATAAGCCCAATTTACCCTAAGATTAGCAAGCCCAAATCAGCCCAATGTCCAGTGCTCTTCCGCAACAAATGGTTTTCCACCCCTGAATAAATTCGGGAATAAAATGGTTTAATTTAAAAAAGAATTGGTCATTCTACGCTTTCTTGCAGAGAAATTCTCTTCTATGCGGCGAAGTTCACTGTATTGAACAGAAATCCACAGCGTTTGCAGAGAACTCGTCTTTTCATTACAGCTCTGCCGTCCCCGTCCTGACCACCACCGTCATCTAAGTTGAATAACTTGTTTACTAAGATTCAACCTACTAAAGCTTGTACTCTCTCTTAACAATGGAATTCGTTCTTGAAGAAGGCAAACACGTCACCGATGACTGCTCAAACCTAATTCTGGTTCGTTCAATTTGTTAGTTTCACTTCAATTATAATTGTTTCTTTTTTATATTATTATATACCAGCTGGATTGATTTTTTTTTTTTTGTTTTACAAATTTGAATCGTAGCCTGCGTTGTCGATCGGAAATGTGGGACAGTTAGCTGTGGACTTACTGGTATCGTCCACCGGAGCTGAAACAGTTGGGTACTTGGACGACCCATTCGTGCTTCCCTGTGTCGGGAACGATGCTTACCGTCCGATTCCTCGTGGCGACCTCGCTCTCCCTCTTCAAGGTTTAAAATTTTATTTATTTTACATATTTGTTAATTTTCGAGTAGATAGCTGTAATTGCTTGCGTATGTATTCTTGAAAGCATGAAGAGAGTGTTTTATTTTTATATGCAGCTTACGAGTCATCATCTAGCGGGCTGACACTTATCCAGCAAAGGTCTCCAGTTATTAAGGTTTTACTTCTTTTATCATTAAGCTCTGTATTTGAGTTATGTTTGAGTGTTAGCAATGTTTTCGATTTGAATTGTTTCTGTTGCAACTTTGGTGGAAGGGAAAGAAGTTGTCTGATGATGTTTCAAGTTAAGGACCTTTAAATGTAATGATAGCTACTTCACTTAATGAATTCTACAGAGCATTGAGTATGTAAGTTTTGATTTTTGAAATATGTTTTGCGCTAAGGTATACATTGGATGAAAGGAGTGGCATGGTGAGTTTGAAGATGATGTGATAAGATATTGTGAGAATGAAGATATTTGATGTATGACTGGAATTAGGTTGAGTTTGGGGTTGAGTGCTAAAACAAATTATGCTTCTTGTTCTTAGTGTAATCGGCAATATCTAGTTCAATTATAACTGGATAACCATGCTTGTGACTGTTTATTTTACATGACTTGAGAAATCTACACGGTGAAGCTTATGTCCAATAATGCAATCTGTCAAAAATGAATAAGTGGAAAACAAAAATAAAACGACAATGGTGAGTGCCCTTCACGATGGTGCTACTATTGTTTGCTTGAATGGCATCTACTGGGAGGTACGTTGCAGTTATCCTAGGTGAGGGCGTGAGGTCCCGATGACAGTGTTTGAGACTCATTGTCAGCATAGCTATAGCTTAAAGAAATTCATCTTGCCCTCGTTGTGTGATTTCTAAATAAACTGAATTCTGGTTTTTCCTTCCAAATGTGTACAGGCCTTTTTTTTTCTCTTCTTGATGTGTTTCTTAGCCTTTTTTTTTCTTTTGAATGCACTGGTGCTGATAATTTAAAATTTTCTTGCAAATTTCTAATCTTTACACGGTCATTTCAACAGGGGATGATGGTTGAATATGCTAAGAACTTGGCAGACTTTGCTGCTGCTAGTGGAAAAAAGCATGTCATTGTGCTCTCTGGCTTAGACTTTGGGAGGTTGCAAAGAATTGATACGTCAAGGTATAGAAATGCTAGAGTAATTTTTTTCTTCTATTATTCGCATAATAAACCTTAAAAATGACATCCTTAGTCAAAAGTTCACTGATACAATCGAGCATTCTAAATGGGATTTTTCAATAATATGTGCACTCTGGAAATTTATGAAGAAGCAAGAGACTTTACATGATTGAAACTTTAGATAGGGAAAAAAAAATTCTCTTTTCCATAAACATTAATGGAAACTTCGTAAATTGATTGTATCAAAATAATTGTCTCTTTGTGAGCTCCTCAATAATTAGATTGATACACTGTCTGCAGTCACTTTTGTATTTTTGTGGGATCTTATTTATCTTTTTGGGTCATTTTAGTGGGTTGCAGATATATTACCTATCTAGCACCAGTGCTGATGGGACAGATGATTACTGTGAGCAACTTGGATGGAAAAGACTTCAGGAATACGACCCAGCTCAGAGGTGTTGGAAATATCTTAGCACTTTAGCTGAAGGAAATGCTAGTGGGGAGGAAAATTTACCTTTTGAAGATGATCTCGAAGAAGAAGATTACTACCCAAGTTTGCCATTTGCTGCCCTATTTTCATGCCTTAAGGTATAAATTTTGATCATAATGAGCATATTATGCATACCACCAATTCCTGTCAATTGCCGTATCACTTAATTTATTTCTTAATTTTTAGTTAAGGTTTGATAGTTTGTCTTTTCTGTTTACTTCATCAATTTTTTTTATTTCGTTTGCCCCTCTTAATTATTATGTGTATCTATGGATATGAACAAGCTTAATTTTTCATACCATATATGGAGATTCCAGTTTCATAAAATTAACATTAGAGAGCTACTGCTGCTGCTATTACTACTAGTATGGTTTTTATGAGACTTCTAAATAGGTGAATTGAGTTTTGGACATTTGTTGCCAAGTCCAATGACACTTTTCCTTTTGTTTTGAATAGGAAAAAATATAGAATTACTAAAAAGAGTGGAAAGGCACTTCATCCTTCTGCAAAAGGTAATATACAGGATAAGCCTTTAGGACTAATTATGAACTAAAAATTAGAGGGAAATTTTGAAGAATACACAAAACAACTCTAATGTCAGTTTAGAAACTAAGAGTCCGCCTCATGTATGCAGCAGAGGATTATAAGACCCATTTTTACTCTGAAAGGTTATGGTTAGTTTTATGCAGACTAAAGTATATTTTAACTTGCAAGAGGTTCTTCGGTTATTGAATCAGGCCAGAGGTTTGAAGGTTACATGCTTATTATGCTACTGCTCAGAAGGGGACAATATAGCTGATGCTTTCAATCTTGCTGAAGCGGCGTGCAAACTTTTGAATCTGAATCCTGATAATTTTCATGGTGAGTTTTAAACTTTTAAGTTGGATATTGAAGTATATAAACTGTCAACCTCCATCTACCACCATCATCTTCCCCTACCTCAAATGATGAAGAACCATACTATCCTACCTCACAGGATGCTGATTCTAGTCTATTCATTCTTGTGAAGACTCAAAATTTGTAAGCTTTATTGCAATCAGACACTCCTATTTGGTCCATTAGCTGGTGACAAAATCCCCTTTTCCCCCTTCCATTATAGTATATTTGAATAGGTTCTTGAATAACATATCTCAAGGTTTTCTTATTGTGACTCATTCGCACACACAGTTAGGGATTTATCCAGTAGTTGAGACCTTAAATGTATCTGCAACAAACCTGATGATTTTGTTGAGATAGCAAATGGCTTATGAGGTCAAACAATCAATTACTTGCATGCATTGATGAATTTTTATTTTATCAGGTGATGAGGGTGAGGGATGGATCATCCCGTTTTCATGGAAGACTGTATATGGACCACCTCCAGATATGTCCATGTTCTAGGATTGATCTGAGTTCAGAGTTGGTAAGAGCAACATCATCAAACTTCAAGAGTTGTTCTGGTCTGTACCCTGAAAACCTTTCCAGCAGTTTTTTAAAGTAAAAAGAAACTTATGTCTGTTGAATTGAGAGGAAAAGGAATAGCTGGTTAATTTTAGTTGTGTATTCCTCGAATTCAAGCTAGAGATAAACTTGTTTCAGAATTGAGTGGAAACATATGAAAATATTTGATTTTAGAGATCATCTTTCATTCCTCATTTTAACTATTGAATGCAGAAAAAGAAAGAGATGCTTTCTATCACTCACCATATTAGTCATTCTAGAAGACAAATCATATCTGAATATTGATCACACTGTTTTCTGTATGTGTTTTAAATAATACATGTTTAAAATTAAAATTATTGTAATTTTTAATTGATAATTATAGTTAAGAAATTTCATTCAAAAAAAAATTTGTTAAAAACTAACAAATTTGAGTGCTTTTAATATTTTTTTAAATTACTAAACTAACCACCAGTAGAAAAATCTCAAATATGAACTTCTTATTTATTATCGGATAAAAAATTAAAACTAATAATAACATTTTTATTAATAGAAACTCTATTTAAAACATATGTACTTATAAATAAATCACTTCACACATAAAATTATGCAACATACAACAAACTCAATCCTCGGAAGAATTTTCCAATCTCGGAGTTCAGACTAGCTATCTATGTATATACAATTAATTAAATTCTACTATCAATAATGTCTACCCAATTCTACGTCTGAACAAATTCACAATAATGTCTTCTTCTTCTTCTTCTTCTTCTTCACCACCCTCAAAGCTTCCACTGAAACCAGTTCCCGGCGACTATGGCTTGCCCTTCTTTGGCCCCATTTAACATTTATTTATAGTCCATCCCCATTCATTATGTGTTGTCTAACTTTATTAATAAGAAATAAACTGTCTTAGAACACTACTCTCAATGAAAGTATTTAAGGAAATGTTTAGTTATAATAGAATATTATAATACTTATTTAATTATGTTATACATTCAATGAGAGATATAACAGTTTGTTAATAAAGTTGAATGTTGATACTACTAACAATACTAATTGACTTAATAATTCGAATTATTGTATTCGTATTAAATAAAAATTAATTTAAATTTAATCTGTTTAATAATTATGTCAAAAATTATATTTTTTGTTTAATTTTTTTATATATATATTATAATATGTTTTTATAATATTTATAATATTATATACTTAAATATTAATTAATTTTATTTTTAATATAATTAAATATATTTTAAGATGTGATAAATATAATTAAATTTAAATATATATATATATATAAAATAATTTTATTAAATTATAAATAAATTCATATATTATAATTATTTAAATATTTAATCTTAATTTATGTATTAAAAATTTTAAATTCCAACCTAAATCGTGCCAGTTTTGTGGGTCTTCACCAATTTCTATCCCAGGTAATAGGGACGAACTTGCGATAAGAGATAAAAGTTTGGACTATTTGTCACCTTTGCATGTCGACGAGTTTGATAATTCGCATAAAGAAATGAAATGGATAGGCTTTTAATAATGGAGGACAACTGTTAGCAATCAAGTAGTTCAACTCCCACCTCCAGGTGGCATCAGAATTTTTTGGAATCTACCTATTAGACGGCACTCTGTCACAAAAAGACAGTCAAACGTGTTGTCTATCTCCATGGTAAACTTCGCTTCTTGCATTTTCTGTATCAGAAAGAGTTAATTTAGTCTATTACGTTTTGTTGGATCTTTTGAGTTCAGTTGTGGGTGTCGGTAGAAGAAAGAAAGTGATGATGGGTAAGAAGAGTTATTTTGCGATGAGAGCTGGTAAAGCAACGAGTGATTTGATCAGTTCAGATATGAAAGAGCTTGTTTTGGCTACAAAGAAACTGGCTAATCATTCCATGGTTGCCATCAAGCTTGGTGGTTTAGGATTTGGAACCACTTTTCTTGAATGGGTTGCTTCTTTTGCTGCAATGTATGTCACCCCCCTGCCTCCCTCTCTTAATTTCTCTTTAGCTACTTGTGTACATATATATTTTTTTTAATTTCTGTGTTTGTAAGGTTTAGAATCATTTTGATTTACAGAATTTTGTTTGAATCCAAGGCTCAAGTTAGTAATATGATTTACGTACTGGATCTATATTGAATTTGCTGATCTTTTCTTTGAAGTATTGATTAAGAAGAAAGGAGAAATTTTTTGTCTTTTGTAAATCTAGTAACTATTGATCAAGAAATAGGCATATATGATATACTTGATTGTTTTTCCAGATGAGATATGTGGATATGTTTATATTGAAATTCTGTGAGAATATAAGTTGTGATGTGATCAACTAGCATACTGACCAAATATAAAACTTGCTGCAGTTATTTGTTGATCTTGGACCGAACAAATTGGAGAACTAACATTCTTACTGGATTGTTGATCCCTTATATCTTCTTGAGTCTTCCTTCACTGCTGTTCAGCTTATTCAGGTGATCTTCAATTCTGTGCATAGCACCTCTCTCCTTTGACTTCATACTTTTTCCATGCTTATAAATTTCTTTATTATGCAGGGGAGACGTCGGAAAATGGATTTCTTTCATTGCTATTATCTTGCGCCTTTTCTTCCCAAGACGTTTCCCGGGTAACATATCGATTTTAGTCACCATTTACTTGATTGTCAAAACTTGATCTCTTATGCATACTATTTCATGCTTAAGCAGACGCACATTTGCGTAGTTGCTCTTGCACTTGTTTGATTAACTATATATATCAGTTTTCGATTGCTACTCTCCATATTTGCAGTTATACAACTATGTGATAAGATCATAATCTAAATATAATTGGTCACTCTTCATGACTGA
>JAXCLQ010000010.1:7773151-7785233 GCA_035584115.1 Cedrela odorata | reverse complement strand
CGTGTGGTTAAGTAATAAAACATTCTTTGTGGACTTGATTATCATTATTTTTGGTTGATAGCTGAAAATTCATTATTGGGATGATTTTTCTAGATGTCAAAAACTTTAGGGTACACCTACTTGAGATAAAATTAGGATCTCTTGTGTGATGTTTCTGATGTAAAGTATGCACCAGACGCTAATGAAGACATGGTTTAGTATTTTATTGAGGAATATCAATGGTTATTCCAATGTGGAATTGAGGCACTTATAGGTCCTGTTTTCTTCCCTGCTTTCGATCGATGGAAATGATTGAAGTTGCGGCTTAGCGATTACCCATTTGCTAGATATAATTGTGAGTTTTGTTTCTGGAAAATCTCTCTTGTTGTCCTGCCAATATTGTTGGTCAATTTGTAGGCACAGAGACTAGAAAATATATTACTCAATTGCATGCAAATGCTTTTGTTATGCTTGCTCTAACTTTGTTGCATTTCTGAAAATGGCCACCTTGACCATAATTTTTACAGTTGGAGATAATTTGCTGGATAAGTATGTTTCTATATATGTTGCATTGTCTGTAGTGTTAGTAATTTATCATGTTTTGCTTTTGGCTATGATTTGGTTATAAGTTAAATTGTTTAAGCTATGATACAACGTTTTGATCTTTGCTCAGCATAAGAGTGTGTATGCCATGATGCCTTGCGCTTTAGAAACATGTTCCTCTATCTTTTATATTCACTATTCTCATCTTGACTGGGTCTTAATTGAAATGATCCAGGCTATCAAATCTTTACAAACTTGTGTCATGTACTTTACTGGTTCTTGATTGAAATGATCCTGGCTATCAAATCTTTACAAACTTGTGACATGTACTTTACTGGTTCTTTATTGAAATGATCCTGGCTATCAAATCTTTAATCAAATCACTCATCTGAATATGAACTTGATGATTCAGGCCTTTGCCATATTGGTGTTTTTTTTTATAAAAAATTTATAAAACCACTTTCTTTTTGGGTGGGATGTCTTATCATCTGGAAGCAAATTGCCAATTATGGTGCCTTCAACGGTGAGCCCTATTAGTGAGATTTCCAATTCTACTGCATCTGCATTTTATCTATTGATTTTCTTCTGTATTTAATGCTGCTGGTTCATAAAAAATTTTAAGGTGCCAATATCAAGCATCAATTTCTTTTTTTTTTTTTCTCTCTAAATTGGTTTGGTTGGGGGTCAGTGGGCAGGGAGAGAAGTCATTGATTGCATAATGTGGTTTCACTGTCTATTTATTTTACCAGAATGTTATTATTATTTTCTTTAGTAAAGATCTCTATTATGCATAGTTTTCAAGTCCGTAACTTTGCTGATAATTTTTGTTTATCTTAGCCGCTGATCTTTCTCTTTCTCTATGTTGGGCGTTGCAGCTGGTGTAAGATGAGTGTGAAATTGCATTGATGCAGAGAAGTCTATACTTTTTCTTTCAGCTTGGAAAACAAAAACATAAGGCTAGCTTGTCAACAATATTTATGTTTGCTCTTGATTTGCTTTTGGGTAAATTCCCTGTAACTTTTTATTCATTCAGAAGTTGGGCATTTTTATATTATGCAATAACTGGTCTAGGATTATTCTTATTGAATATACTTTTGGTAGTAGCATCAGCTAATTAAATTTCCCATTGTGATTATAAATTGTTCTACCAGTTTTCCCACATGCTAGAGGCCTATAAATCCCTGCCTAATCTTTATGTTCGAATTCCAAATAAAACCAACTGCACTTTCTTGGATATTTATTCAAGAGGGAGAGCGGGGTATTTAAGTTTTCTCAATATCTAATAATTCACTGGATTTCCTTTTTTTTGTGAAGGAACATCTTCAATGAATGATGATATAGCCTGGAATTTTCTGATAAATTTTCACCCGATCCCTTGAAAGTATGCGTGATGTACAATTAGTGGATGAAATTTCCAATTTCTGATAATCTTTAGGGAAGGATATAATTGCTGAATGTTTTGCATCCATATTCATTTAAAACACAGTGCAAATTGGTCCAAATCCATAAGCTGAATGTGTAAACAATTAGGTGGGCATTGAATATGATAAGAGTCTCCAGTCCTCTGATTATAGAACACATCACATGCGTTTTCATTAACAATCTTCTGCTCAACTTCATTCTTGTCCACTGTAGCCTGTAGGGTATACCTTTCCTCTTCTATTTGTTACTTGTGATTGTGACAGCTTATGGAAATTTCAGTAACAAATCAATTGTATTCAAGTCCATACTGGACCAGATGAACAGAGAATGATGAATTTATTTCACTTTGTCACGGCAAGAAGGTTCAAATAGAAATAAGTTGCTGATTGAGAAAATACATTTGTTGGTGGGTGTGTTTTCGCTTTCTTGCAGTATTTCCATCCATTTGTTGTACTGCTAGCAGAAATCAAACACTTTTTCTTTTTCATTTGGGATATGGCAAACAGAACACAAACCCACCCACCCTTAGTCCTTAGCCAAATGCCACTAAACCCACATGCTTTGTTGAAGCTAGATAAAATTGTGATAGAAATTCTGGTTTACGGAAAGACTCAAAGTGGGTGCCGCCGACACAAGTAGAAAAATCACCCATAAAGTTACGAGTATTTGAGTAGTACTGGAAGCCGTTAATGTTGCTCACACTGTAAATTTTACTTGATTTGCAAGTGAATAGAAAAAGTTCAATACATTGTATGCATCCATACAGATCGGATTCAAGTAAATTCTTATTAGTGGTTTGTGCTAATTAAGGAATGTGAGACCCGTGAGAAAGATTCATAAACCACTAATGCTTCCACTTTCCCACTAACAAACAAGGAATAAAGTCTACTAAGGAAAGACACGTGGCAAATCCATAACCTTTCTTTAAAGCTCTGGCTGAGCTTGTACTTCTGTTCTGATGATTTGATTTGCCTTCGCACATTATTTTGACTTTGATTTCTCTTTTCAAGTTCACTAATAATCCCCCAAAAGCGTTTAAAGCAAATCCCTTTTCTCCCACTTTATGATGCTTCCCATTTTCTTACCGACCATACAGGCTGTCTGTTTTCCTGAATTTTTGAGGTCTAGACAAAATTTTGAAGTGTGATTCATATAAAATTTAATGTTAAATTAAAAAATAGTTAAATTTTGGATCTAACTACTCGTCTGTCCTATGATTACCTCTCCAATCATATAAATAAAATTTGGAAATAATTTTTTTTTTCATGATCTACATGGAAAATTTGCAGCCACCTTGTAACTGTATTGAAAAAATATGTGTAAAAATCCTACTTGGTGGTCATTCAAATTGTAGATAGAGATATTTGGTGGGTGCTGCCAGTTACAATAATGTTAGTTGTTTATATCTTACTCTTTCATTAATAATATTATATAATAAAGATGAGTGATTTATGAATATACATATTAGAGATATGAAAGCAATAAAAGTAGGAGGAAATTCCAAATCGCCACAATGTCAGCTACAGAAATCATGGGCAATAAGGCCTTGCCCACATAAAAACAAAGATTTTACAGCACAAGTGTCAATTACAGCATAATTAAAGAAACGTTTGATGATTTGTAATTTATTATTCAATCAAGCAATGAACAAGGTTTTTAAGTTTCAAACTCTCACCTGAAAACTAGCCGGTTGGTTTTCTCTCTCTCTTAGCAAGCAGGCTTTCAATTGTTACATTTTCGTAGAGAGTGAAAAGAAAAACAGGCAAATTAATACATATTTTGCTAGAAAGTCTTGGATAGTTATATATAGCTTTTGGGTGATCTAAATGACAAGTTTTGTGGGGTTGCGGCTATGGTGGAGAGTTGAAGAAGGAAGATCATGAGCTTCAAACCCAGAGGAAGAAATATTAAGCCGATAAATTTATATATAGAAGGTAGAGATTACATGTAAAATGGCGACGGATGATGTGCCTGGCTCTGTTGGAACCAGTGCCAGTTTCTCTTTGAGAGTGGGACAGGCCATATTCTCTTCTGCTTCTCTTCTTTTCATGTCTTTAGGTGTTGAGTTTTACAGCTACACTGCTTTCTGGTAATCCATCCTTTCTGTTTCTGCTAATCTTTTAGATGTTGTTGGTTGATTCTGATTCAATTTTGGTTTTGATTTGTATAGAATAAGGTAACAAATTCATTTAGTTGAGGAATCAGTTGAGGGATCAAAATACATAGGATTCTGCATAAGTTCTAAATCTTGGTTGCTAACTTAATGGAATAATTTTGAGAAAATTTGTTTAGATTTTTCGATAATTGATAAGAGAATTGCTTTAGTTTTGATGTCGCTGGATTAAAATTCTTATTGGAATAAGAATATGCAGCCAACCCAATATGGCAATCTCTCAGATTGTTCAGAGATTGTCATTTTGGTATTCCTTGTCAACTGCTTTGATCATTGCATCATCATGTGTAGTTTCTGAAAGTCGAGCATTCTTTTCCATATGAATTTACTCAAGTCATCAGCATCAAGATTCTGTTATGATCGTCCTCTGGCAATTTTGATTCATACCCAGATAAGAACTCAGTTATGAAAATAGTACTGCAAAACATGTTCTCAAACTGCATTGATTCTCCCTGGTTTAAAGAAGTTTGAGTGCGGTCCGCGCTAGCTCTAAAGTTTTCTAAATTTAATGCTAGCTTGGCTAGCATGCAACGGAGTGACGATAAAATATTAGAATATTGTCTATTATATAGACCTTGGCTCATTGTATTTTTTTTTTCTCATTGATGATACCCACTCAGCTGGCTTGGCAGATTGACAACTTTGAGTTGGCATACTCGTCAAATTATCGACCTAGTTTGATTCTCAAGATGTGTTGCATGCCATTGGATTAGAATCATTTCATATTTCCATCAATTCTCTTCTGTTTTCTTCCCTTTTGTTCTTGGTTTACTATTCATTAGCTAACTTCATCGTCTCATGGTACATTTGTTCTCTGTACCTTCTTCCTGTGAAATGCCATTTCTGTTTTGTCCAGTCCCAACTGATATTAAGTATTGGAAAATCTCATTTAGGACTCAAAATCTACCTATTTAGAACAGTTTGGAACTCGGGTATTAGAACTTTTAATTCATAATCACTGCTGCAAAATAGAATCTTTAGCTGCCTAGTAAAAGTGTTTATCAAACACTTAAATTGCTCTACTTTCAAAATTATGCTGAAACATGATAGTTACAACACACAAATAGACCCTTAATCGCTTTTCATGAGCCAAGAACAGCCACCAAAGAACACAGTACAAGAAAAAAAAATCTTGTGCATAAAGTAGAGCCAATTGGCAATATCTTATGCATTCTATTGATAATAATGTTAGTTGCTCCTACCTTTTCCTGGATTTCTTCTATTCTAAACTAGAATGTAGTAGTGTGATTTTCACGGAACCTCTGTAACTTTCAGCTACCTAGTAACAATAATGGGTTTGGTCATTCCCTGGAGCTTCACTTTGGCAATTGTGGATGGATACTCTGTTCTGGTCAAATGCCCCATTCGCCAGCCAGGAATTCTGCTGATAATTGTTGTTGGAGATTGGGTATGCAACATTTTGATTTATTAACAACTAAATAGTATAATTAATGACAACTCAAAAATTTGATGAACTCATAACATATCATGACAGGTCTTATCGATTCTTACACTAGCTGCAGCGTGCTCAACAGCAAGTGTTGTTGATCTTCTGCTCCACGTAGATAATTCCTATTGCCCTCCACCATTTTGCAGTAGATATCAAATATCTGCTGCCATGGCTTTCTTGACTTGGTTTCTTTCAGCGGCTTCATCACTTTTCAACCTGTGGCTACTCCCCTCCTTGTGATTCTCAGAATGGTCCATCGGAACCTACAGAATCTTGTGGTTAGTAGAAAATTGTTTCTGATATTTCTACATCTGAAATTTGTATGTTTGTAGCATTCAAATTTTAAAGAGAAGACAATAATCTATGGTATAGTTACAAAACTGTAAGGGCTTTTCGCAATTGTACACAAACAGTATCAGTAGACGGGGTAAATTCAACCAATTACATTCTCAATAAATGTAGCCAAGAGGACAAATGCGTAGGTAAATATTCTATTAAAACTAATTGATGTACTATGAGAAGAGAACCCATCTAGTGTGAATTTTTCAGATTTGAAACACGTTTAAGCTCTTTCAATTTTTGCTGGTCTCAAGGGCAATGGCCAAATGGAAATGTTCCATAAACAAGCGAAACAGCAGACAGGTCGTTTCATGAATATAGATCAAATTACACTATCAATTTAGTAACTTCAACAAATTTGATTTTAATTACATAAGTAGACTTAACTCCTCCTCAACATTCAATCTCGCATACATAATAACCCATATAAAGATATAAAAGGTTACATTGTAAACAATGCCCAAAATGACCGGGCAGAAAATATTCACCTCCTGTTTCTTCACAGCTCCTTTTCCCCAGTTGATTCTTTCTGCTCTCACGGCCTAAATAGCAGAAGCATTTGACAATGCATTAGAAACTGCTCAGTACATTACTCGTATCAATATATATATATATACGATTTTATTTTAATCAATTAGAAATACATTAATAAGAACTCTTATTTTCATTCATCCTAAATATATGCTGTTTACAAGTGCTGTATCTGATGTTGCTCTACATTGCTGCATAGCTGCATCCTACGTCCCTTATAGGTACAGACTTTTCACAGATCAATTTTGATCTATATAAAGCACATAAATTAGATTTTATTTTTTATATCTGAATAACAAAATTTATTCTGGATGATATCAGTTATGTGAGGTTATAGCTCATTCATAAAACCAAATTAACATAGACAATTTTGCAGTCAAGTCTACCTTCAGAATACTTGTGTTACTATAATTGATCAAAACAAACTGTCAAAAGTCAATATTGAGTGGTATCTTACCGATATCAAGATTCACTTCCCTTGAACACTGAACAGGAAGTTCCCAATACCAAACACGCACCTGTATTATTATCAAGGAAAACAAATCATGTAATTCAAGCCATTCAATCCAATAATAGGTGGTGACTAGTTGTTTTCATGACTTAAGGGGTTGGCTCATGTTGGCTCATAAATCGTCCAAAAATTATATCTAACCATCTTCCTGCCTCTTTTGAGTTTCTAACATCTCCTTCCTCAGCATAGTTGTCATTTCGCCATTTCCTTGTTTCATATAGCCGTCAATAAAAGCATTATAAATCTCCAAACTTGGCTCAAATCCTTTTCCCACCATCTCTGCCTGAACCTTAAATGCTTCTTCCGTCTTCCCCTCCTCACACAACCCCTTAATCAAGAATATATAACTTTTGTTTGTTGGAAACAAACCAAACTTTTCAACTCCGGTTCTCAATATTTCCAATGCTTCAAATACTCTTCTCGTATTACAAAGTCCTCCAATCAACACCTCAATCATGGAACGCTCTAGCCTATAATCTTTCCTACACAAATCCTTATACACTAATACTGCTGAATCAACATCCGCAACTCTACAATATCCATTAACAAGATGCTCAAAAGTAACACAACTACTCTCAACCCACTCAACCCCATCTCCCTAAAGAACTCCTCAACATCTCTCCAATCTTGGAAAACCCACCAATAATAGTGTTATAAGCCATAACATCATGCTCTACATTCTTGTCTCTCATTTCTTCCCATAACTTCTCTGCTTCTTTCATCCTCCCTTCCTCACAAAACACAGCCATCAATGCACTATAACTATAACAATTAGGTTCACATCCCAATCTCTCCATTTCGATCCATGTATCTCCACTTTCTCAAACAGACCCTCTCTGTAAAAACACACCATCAAAATATTGAATGTATGTACATTAGGCCTAATTCTAACAACCCTTTTTACATCTTTACCAATTCCTACAATCTCTTCACTATTCAACCCAAAAACCTCCCTAAAAATCCCATACAATGAATGTAACACCCACATATTATAACATATTAATAGTAAATTTATTTTATAAATTAAAGTTTTATTGGGTTATTATTATGTGTTAGACTTATTTAATAATAAAGGCTCAAAATAAGATTTTATTGTTTTATTTAGTATTGAACTTTTCCAAACAAAAAAAAAAAATCTTAAAACATAAATAAGTTATTTTCTTTATGAGAAAGGTTCTTCTAATAAAAAATATGCTTGTTTCAAAAGAGGGTAGGATTTTATACAATAAAATTTAGAGATTGAAGGAAAGTTTTAGATATTTTCTTAGTTTTATGTTAGTGATGATTATTAAGAATTTAGTATGCAATTGTTGCTATGTATGTTTCATAAAATATGATAATTATAAACATTTACAACCTGTTTTAAGGTATTTAGGAAAGAATTTTTTATAGTAATAGAATAATGATTATTGTTTGGGAAGAATGAATTGAAGAAAGAGAAATTTTGTAGAGTTAATATATAACAATAGTTTAGTCCATGAATTTTGTAAAATCATATGTTACGAATTTAACTAAATTGATTTAAGTGAATAAATTAGACATATAAAGAGTTATTATGAATTTTGTTTCATTCAAAAATATTGAGTTTTCAATTTTTGATGATTTTTCGAAATTGTCCCTTGAATACTGAAAACTACTTATTTTTGTAGAATAGTTGAACGGCGAAATTAATTTAGTTAAACAAATCATCCTAAAAAATTATGAAATTTTTTTATAATTGTGTTTTTTATATCATATTAAAATTTTAGGGTCAAATTCAATGTTTTCAAATTGTTATAAATTTTTGAATGAACATGACTCACTGTAGAAATCTATTTGACAAAATATAAAAATTCGAAAATGAAATTTATTTAAAATAGTTATAGTGAGAATTTAGTCTCAACTATTTTACTACTTTATTGTCTATATGTCTATATCATCTTTGCAAAAGTATATAATATTTGGACTAGTATTGTATTTTATAAAAATCAAATATTAGAGATTACTCAGTATATTTTTTAACATTGTTAAGATAAATGATCAAATTTATAATATGAAAAGAAATAGTTTTAAGAGGATTTAGAGATAAATATTTTAATTTGACCTTATATTATGTTTCTTAAATATTAAATTATGATCTCATACGAAAATAATATCGTTTAAGGTAGAAGAAAAATCCTTAAACAACATAAGGTTAGATTTCAAAATGTTTAAGAATATTAAGTAGTCAAATGAAATAAATGATGTAAGTGGTACAACTGAGATCTAATGAGTTATGTTATACTTTTTGATAGCACGTACAAAGTTTATGAATGTTAAATATTTGATTATAGGTTCAAGTGTTTAAGTTAATTGGCTTATGATTGTCAAGAGGTAAGTATGCTAGACTTTTTAAAAGAATCACGATAAACGTATGTATGTGTTTGATTGTGTTTTTAAAAGTATTTTTTAATTATATGTTATTATGAAAATATTGATATTCACATTGTTATTTGTTATTGTGATTGGTTTTAAGTCATGTGCATTGGTATCAAGGCATGTACATATATATTGTATTTTAAGAAATAATAAAGTAATTTTATAAGAAAAATGTTTATGAAAATTAAGATTTTTCTGCTAGGGAATTGAATTTTATTACTTGCTTAGTAGGCAACTATTAGTTTATAAGGAGCCTTTATATGTGTAACCATTCCTCGGGATTTAGTATATTGATAAATATTGTTAAGTGTTCCGTATGATATGGAAGAGACCTTTAGGGTACTCCCGGGTATAGTGATTTTCACATTCGTGTGAAGAAATATTTATGCATGTGGGAGGACTCACCACTAATCAGGGTGAGGGAGTGACTCTTACTTTCAGGCATGAGTGTTCGTTGTTTTGAAATTATATGCTTCACTTGTGCTTACTCTACATACAGTATGTTATTGACGGGTGACATTGGCTCAATCAGTGATAAGAGATAAGTAAAGTATGACTAAATAGTAATTGAATGAGATATTCCTAGTAAATTTTAAAAGAAACTTCTACAGTATTTAAGTGTTATGAAAGTTTAAAATGATCATGATTTTTAACTCATATCATATCATATGCAAGCATTATATATAAATATGTATATATTTTGTTTATATGAAAAACTAATATACTTACTGAGTTTAAAACTCATTATAACTTATTGTGATTCTTATATAATTAAAGTTAACCTTGTAGAGGATGAGTTTGACTGAAAATTTGTAATTTGATTTTTATTATTATTAAATTTTATAAATTATTTAAAAATATTTTATAATTAAAGAATATTTATGAAAATATATAAATTAAATTTTAATATTTTCGTACAATTTAAGTTTTATAATTTAAAAAAAATCAAACCTCAAACATTCGAGGCGTAACAATGAATTCAGTCCTTCACACCTAAAAATTTTCCATATCAAAGCAGTACATGTACTAACTTTAACACTAATCCCACGCGACATTAACATTCTAACAATATCGACACAAGTTTCAATCTTTTTCACTTCCAAGCAACACTTTATCAACAAATCAAACACAAACGGAGCTGAACCACACTCTCCGTACGTTTTCACAAAAACTTCAAAAAGTTTCAATCTTGGCTTGGTATCAAGCCAATCTTGATCATTTCCAGGTAGTCTAAGGGCGACCCGGATGACATCTCGGGCCTGGCCCGAGAAAGAATATGAATCATAGTAGCATAAGAGTTGAGGTCGTGTTCGCAGAGAGACTTGCGTTGCGTGAAGGAGAAGAAGCGGAGAGCGAGATGGGCATTATTTTTAAGGCTGAGGGCAATCTGGGAAAACTGGATAGGGGTGAAGCCGGAGGGGCAGAGGGAGAAGAGTTGACTCCAGTGTGATTTGGAGCGGTGGTGGCTGAGGAGTGAAACAACGGTGGAGATTAAGTGGTTGGGTTGATCAGACGGTGGTGATGAGGTGGAGAATTGGGACAGTAAGTGGGGATTTCGTTTGGGCTTTCGAGTTGAGAAGAAGATGTAGTTAAGGATTTGGACCGCCATTAACAAAGGTTTGCAGACAATAGTTTCTTTTCAAGTTAAATTGAACGTAATGTCTTAGAATTTA
Source organism: Cedrela odorata (assembly GCA_035584115.1). NCBI lineage: Eukaryota > Viridiplantae > Streptophyta > Magnoliopsida > Sapindales > Meliaceae > Cedrela > Cedrela odorata. The sequence continues at coordinate 7,774,215 of JAXCLQ010000010.1, read as the reverse complement.
TTTATTTTTAAATATAAATAATTGGAAATTTTATTTTAATTTTTAATAATCATATAAAGAGTTCATATATTGTTCGAATTTTAAAATAACATATGAACGGTCATTTATATGTATCATCCTCTTCATCTTGTTTCTTTTAGATGACCTTACAAACTCATCCCAAGACAATATTTACATTGAAGACTCAATAGCTTTGAAGTACAACCATAAACCACAGAAAAGAAAAAAGGTTGTGCAAGAAAACGATTGAACGAAAAAGATTATACCCATCAAAGACAATTAGATAGAAACAACTGCTTATAAAAGAGAATTGTTGAATAAGTTTGGATGAAGCAAAGAAAGAGAATATTGATATCCACTACTTGCAGAGTTTCAAGTACAATATTTGCTGCTATACAACGATTGGATGTGGGCAATTACCACATTTATCAGTTGCACTAATTGGAATATTCCAGATGTTTCTTTGTACTAAAAGAAAATGAAATTCCATTGCCATTGGTGCACACTTCAGAATTGTTAGATTCTTGTAATCTTGTTTCTTCTATTCTTAGTTAATGTTGACTGGGAAAGCATATATTCACAACACAATCTCTCAGTTGGATAAAAAATAATGACCCAAGGACATCACCTCAATGATGCATTGCCATTTCAAGTGGGTTAAGTAAGCTTATTATTATTTCAAGTTAGATTTGAGTTTTTGTTGACAAGAATCACTTTTATACTTTCCAACAACAATTGAAATCTTATTCTCAGGAGTATTAATTACTTATTTCAATTAAAAGGAATCAATTCTCTTTATGTTATGTCACACGGGGTATGGAAGGGAAAAGATGCCAATATGTAGAATTTGGTACTCTCTGAAGTTGGAAAAACAATTATACAAACAAATGGATATATATTATTAATTTTATAACAAGAAAATATTGCATATTCCTGAGATGTCATCCGAAAACAATTTCAATAATAGGTATTTGTTCCTCCTACACATCATTCTGAAGGAAGTTATTCGATCCTCTCTATCATCATCTGGATGATTGGATATATAAATATATATATATATATAT
>JAXCLQ010000010.1:7742708-7771189 GCA_035584115.1 Cedrela odorata | reverse complement strand
TAAGGCTTTTTCCTAATTTGTTATCTATTTGTGTTCCATTAATGCAATTGATTTTTTTTTTCCTATCTAATTTTTTTGTTTATTATAAGTTCTAACAATATTATTGAACCGAGCCAAATTTTGTACTTGTTTTGATGTTGACATTGTACTGCTGGACAAATTTCTGTGAACGTGCAAGTTAAAAGAAGGTGCTAGTTAAAAGAAAGTGCTATCTCTAGCTCCCACTCTTAGGAACATGAAAATTTTAATTATAATATAGGTGCGAAAAGATAAAAGTTGGGGCAAATAGTAAATCTCATCCAAAGGACTTATGGCCCATTTCAGGTCCATAAGAGGGTAGCAAAAAATGGGCCAATATTTCTTTTAGTTTTAGTCTATTAGAAAATTGAGAAATTTTCATTTTCATAATTCTTACAATTAGATTGATTTATATTTATACTTTTCACGCACGATATAATTAATAATAAATAATTTAAATAAAATTTATAAATTAATTTTATATTTTATAAAATAAATTAAAAGATTAAAGTTTAATCTAAATTAATTATGTTTTAATATTTACTTAAAAGTTAAGAATATAAAAAATCGAGAGAGGGATCTAATCCCTCCTTATATAATTGCACTAATAACTAAATCCAATAAAACTAATATTAACCCTAATTATTCACAGAAAAAAAGGGTTTAAATTCAAACAATCTACCGAGTTTCCTTATATAATTGCACTAATAACTAAATCCAATAAAACTAATATTAACCCTAATTATTCACAGAAAAAAAGGGTTTAAATTCAAACAATCTACCGAGTTTCTAGGTTAAGAACTAAATGGTTCATTAGAAGAATTAGCAATTTTAAAATATCGATAACCTTCATTTACCATGAACATTTATATGTAATAAGCTATCAGAAGAAAGAAAATTATTGAACAGATTCTATTTCCACAATATAAAGTGCGTTGAAAACGCGCTCAATTGTGCCCAAATTGCAGAATCTATTAGACAAGCTGTTCTCGACAAATATTCTTCCAAAAATTCAATTATAAATCAGGAATTGTTTAAACTTTTTAGAGTATGTATAGTACATATAATCATAATCTTTTATGGAATGGAATGTTGTTTACAGTTCATAGTAATTCACTATTGAATTATTTATATTCAATAGCTTTATGAGTACATTTTATATATATCGGCAAATTTACCTTTGAATGGGCACTTGAAATTAATTAATTAGCAAGAACGTTGTTGGTGAATATGCACTAAATTATATCTATCTGCATTGCAACAAACGAACAATGTTAAGTAATTTCGTTGTTAGTTTCATTGCTTTTCGTCCAATTCAGGGTCAGTTTCAATCATTAATTTGTTTATCCTAATTAAAAGTATTTAATTTCATAGTTAGTTTCATTGCCTTTAGTGTTCTTGCATTTGAGCGAAGGGATGGAAGCAATGAGTCCAAAAATGACGAGGAATCCCAGGTACTAAAAATATATAATTCAATGTACAAATCTAAAAATAATTCAGCAACTGTTTTCGAAGAAATTAACACTGATTTGGTTAATATATAGCAAGATTAATTCTCATAGAAGGTCAAATAAACATGGGTATTTGCTACTCAACTAGTGTAGCCACCGCCAAACTGATTCTCCAAGACAGTGAACTCAAAGAATTTTCGAACCCAGTTAGGGTTTCACAAATACTACAAGAAAACCCTAGTTGTTTTGTCTGTAATTCTGACGACATGGACTTCAACAAAGTTCTTTCAGCCATGAATGAAGTTGAGGAGCTTCAACTAGGTGAGCTTTACTTTGCTTTGCCACTGAGTTGCTTAAATAGTCCACTTAGGGCTGAAGAAATGGCTTCCTTGGCAATTAGGGCAAGTTTGGCAACGAAGATGAAAGGTGGTGGAGAGAAGTGCTTCTGTAACTGCTTGCCGTGGGGGATTAAAAGAATAAATGATCATCAAATGTTGTTTAATACTAGCTGCAAGAGGGAAGATGAGAGTAGTGAATTAATGGCGAGCTTTGGTGGTGACAGCCATGGTGGCGGCAGCGGTGGCAGTGATAGTTGTATTGGTGGTTGTGATATAGGATTTGTGCCCAAGAGAAAACAGAAAAGAGGTGAAAAAAGAGGAAGATTTACTGCAACATTGAGTGTAATTATGGAGGAGTGGGCTGGGGATCAAAATTAATTAGAAATGGAGGATGGCCCTTAACTTATTTCAATTAAATTAACAAATTTTTGCGTTTAAACAACATAAGAGAGTTGATCAGCAGGTTTCCTTTGTCATTTAATTCATTTTTTTAAAGTTTCTGAATTAAGATGCATGCGAGTCATTCAGAATAAATTTCAAAAATAATATTTCAAAACCCTAATCTGAAAGATTAGCTTAAATCTAATTTCATTAATTGTCTTGAACAGAATCAAGGTATTAATGGATTCAGCTGAATATGGTGAGTTTCAATTTGTTGTTGGTTTTACATGAAATGTATGAAAAGTTCAACTTAAACTTATTTGGTTGCATATGTTTAATGATCTTAGCCAAATAGAGAGGGCACTCATGCATTTCGGATAACAGGAAACAAATTAAGGTGACGCAGCAGATTGGAGATAATTTCTAAGGGGTCTTCCAAACGTTACTCGTAGTTTTGACTTGCAACATGGATAGGACAGATGAAAGACGCCAACTGCATGCGGCTGGATAGAATTGCTAGGACTTGTCTTCAAGCACAATTGTGCTTATTCTTGTTTAATCTTTGGATTAGACTACCTATTTTCTTTCCAAGGACTTGTCTTCAAGCACAATTGTGCCTATTCTGGTTTAATCTTTGGATTAGACTACCTATTTTCCAATTTTCTTCATCAGGCAAATAACTCGAAGGTAATTGATCAAAGCAAATAAACAAGAGGGAAGTGATGTAAATGAAGGTAAAAATTAATAGGGGTTTAGGTAAGCTAAGTATGGTCTAATTCGTTTCTCAAATTAATTAACAATCAAAAAGTAAATGAAGTGAGGTAATTAATATTATTCCACTAATTAACTGACATGTAGCCGGAAAGAGAACACAAATCAAACAAAAGAAAAAGTTCTATAACTGAGATAAAAAGCAACGAAGAAATAACCTTTAATACCGCGTTGATTGTGAAAGGCAAACATTAATTAAATTAATCAATGAAAATTCCCAGTTCCTTTTGCTAGCTACATGTCCTTGACGAAGACAAACAAATTATTTAAAGTGTCTAGTGACTCACGACTTAGAAAAAAATTGGCTAATGCAGTCGTGGAATTTGCGAGTATTTGGAATTTCACTTTGAAGAGTGATATGCCACGAATATTTTAAAAGCAAAGGATACATTGAAAATGCACAGAAAGTTAATGAAGTTGTTGTTTGAAACGGTACATGATTTGCTTTTTCAAAGAAGCAATTAATATTGGTTCAACCACCAAAGCTTACGATTAGCTAAATTATAGCATATTGAAATGGGAAAGAAATATTATTTCCCATTTAACTCATAATTATATGTATACTAGCTACAAGGAGAACTCAAATCAAACAAATAAAACAAAAATTGGTATAATAATACCGCGTGGATTGTGAAATGTAACCATTGATAAATTGAAATTATTAGTTGCTTTCATTGGCTACTTATGGCCTTGAAGAAGACAATAAAGATAAATAAACGAGAGTGTCGTGACTCACGTCTTATATATAAACAAACTGCCGCTGCTGGAGTTGTGGAATTCTCAAGTATTTAAAAAGTAATCGGTGATGGTACAAGTGGGGAAGCAACTAGAAATAATTAATGCACAGAAAGTGAAGTTAATTTTTGGTCTTTTGAAACGATGCCTGATTTACTTCTTCAATCAAGCAATAGTTCAACCATCAAAGCATTAAAACATCTCGTTTTCATACTTCAAGCTCTGTTTTTCTTTTCTCGAATATTAAGTGCATTTAGTTGAAAACTAAAATTACTATTAGGAAAGATATAAATATAAGATATATGTGATGTATTCTTTAAAAATATTAATATGGGTTGAACTATTTATTCTATCCAACCGTCTGCGTCGCATGTCTCCAAGGTTAGGGCCACCACTGTATTGTGGATTGATTCACCTAACCTATGTTCTACGCTACCTTTTATTATAAATTCTTTTGAAATATATTCAATACCTGATTTGAAATGTCGATTAAGAATTAATTTCTCCTGGGCATATATCCATCAAAAGATTTAATCTCAATTATTTATGTACTGGTGATTACGTGTTTCTTGTGTGAAACAAAAGAGATTAGAAGAAATCTGTCACAAGTAGCTCCTAATTAGAAATGGTGGCAGATACATATTTGCTTAAACTATTTAATAATTCATTGTGGAATGTATGAATCTTTTTTATTTATTGTTTATTAGCTTACACGAAGGAATAAACCAATAACCGAACTTGAATTTGTCAATTTTAGAAACCTGAATTTGCATATATCTTCCCTCAAGTTCCTCCACGTTCCTCACAAACTTGCAGAAAACTAATTAAGGTCAAGAAAACATATGGGTATTTGTAACTCATGTGAGTCAACTAATGTAGCGACGGCAAAGGTGATCCTCCATGACGGCAGGCTCCAAGAATTTGCATACCCAGTTAGGGTTTCACAAGTACTAGAGAAAAACCCTAGGTGTTTTGTCTGCAACATGGATGATATGGATTTTGATAGATTTATTTCGAGCGTCAATGGAGACGAAGAGCTTCAACCGGGACGACTTTACTTTGCTTTGCCGATGAGTTGGTTGAAGAGTCCGCTGAGAGGCGAGAATATGGTTTCTTTGGCTGCTAAAGCAAGTTTGGCTTTGAAGATGACGAGTGGTGCTGGAGGAAGAAGTGGGTGTGGGTGCGGGAAAAAAGCTGATTTTATGGTGGATATAATTAGCAATAGTGTTTTGGACTCAGCTAGTCCGAAGATAGTAGTTGGCGGTGGCACGGTTGGCGGCAGCAGTGGAGGACCAATGGTGAACCCAAAAGTGCATGGCGGCAGCGGCGGAAGAGGTAGGCATACAAAAAATTTGAGTGTTATTTTGGAGGAACAACGAGGCGATTTATCAAATTGATGGTGTGATATGCATGGTTATATTATATTATGTTACTGTGTATGCATTTTGAATCTTTGATTACAAGAGGTGCATTTTGTATTATGTTACTGTTATATTGTGGAGCTTCCAATTCAGCTCATTCTATATATGTATAATACTAATTGCATCTAAATTAACCAAATCTTAATCTGATTGAGGATTTTCATGGGTTGAATTGAATGTAATTTTTTTTAAAATAATATTTAATATTTTAATAAACACCTATTTTAACTTTGCAGATAATGTATACTAATCACCCAGTTATTTACACTTCATAATTAACATTACGATGCCTTAATTATAAATATATATAATCTTCTTAAGTTTATAATTAAATTTTCTAGCTATGAATAGAACTAATAATAGGAATTAAAACTAAGTTTCTTTTAGCAGTGTGACAAATGATAGATATGTTTTAACTCAAAGGCGATAACAAGTGTGAAAGAGTCATTTCATATATTTAATTATAAAGTTAAAAAAGAGGAAAATAATAGTCGATAATAGTGGCAACAATTGAAGAGAAATAGGCATGAGAGTATTCCCTTCCCTGGGAAATTAAGAAAAAGAAATGTGAAACAACAAATTAGTCCTTCAATTCTCTATGACTTCACTTTCTCTATATTGACCTCGATGCTTCCCTTAACTTGAGGCTTTACAGCAAAGCAAAACCTTCGTGCTCACATGACACCTACATCGCCATGCCTAAGTAATGAGGTGTCCCAAATTATATGCATATCATTGACATTTGCATCGAATTTTCCATCCAAAATAGAGATTCACGACTCTTCATTTATAGCCTTATTTCTCCATAATGGTTAATTCTTTGATACAATACTTTTGTGAGATTAAGTATATATATTTAAGATTAATATGTTATGACTTTTAATTTGCCGTGATTATAAAAAATAAAATTATTAATTATTGAATACAAACAAATGAGTAGTCCATAACTTGATAAATATTAGTCGCGACAAATAAAAAATAAGTTTATTTACACTTGAAATTTTATTTTTTTAAAACTAAACAAAAGTATGGTAATTAAAAATATTTTTTTTAAATTATATTTTAAATGTGTGTACAATTATTTAAAATTTTATATATAATATTTTAATATTACAACATCTCAAGTATTAATCTAGACTATTTTATTTTAAGTGAATTGACATTTATCAAGGGTAATTAGAAGATACCCGGTGATTAGTTTTAAATAATTAATTTAGAGTTTATATCTAATAAATTAAATTTTTAGAGTTTAATAATTTACTTAACATATTGTCCGGTGAAAACCCTCCGACGCTTAAATCAATATTTTACTTGGTAATGTTAGAGAGAATTAAGGAGAATATAAGCTTTTAATGCCAGTGTTTTATGATGCGTACTTATTTGTCCTTAACCTCATTTTTGCAGATGTTCATGTCTCTTGAATTTAGTATAATTCTATGGAATCTGGAAATAAGTATTTCGTCGTGCGAAAATTATGAAAATTCCATTTGATAAGTATCGATTTTTCAGATTTTGTAGAATTTTGAATCCTTATTACAAATGTGCCTGTTGGGCATAAGACCTTTATTATGGAATATTTCCACTCGGCCAAGAATCTTTATTGTGGAAGAATTCGAAAAAAGTTTGGGTAAAAAGTAAATTATCCTATGATACATAATTGTGAAGAGGTCTCAGAAGTTTTTTATTTGAGATTTCTTTAATTGTCTAAGGTGAGCTCTGATGTTGCATGTCTGAAAACATTATTAGTTGTAACTGAGACTTTCACGAAGATGTCTCAAGATGAAGTTCCAATACAAAGCCTTTTAGGTGACTTTTTGAGGTCTCGGCTCTCACTACTCCTAAAGTCCTTTTTATTATTTAGGCAGTTCTTCTTAGATCAGGCTAGACCTCAGGACATTCCTCAGCTCTTTATAAAACTCTATTATGGGCTCGTGGTCTATTGGGCTTTATATATACGTTGGGCTATATACCTAATATCAGGCCCCTTAGTTTTAGTCAAGAATAATTGTTTTTGACAAAAAACTAAAAACTTTCATCTGAAAAGACGCGTCTACTTGCTGCACTTAAATGCTTAACTTGAAATTCGCCAACTTCCCGCATATGGCAGATTATGATTAGCCCTTGGGATCATAACTTTTTAGGCCCGAGAGATCTTGCTAGTCCTAATGATAGCCGCCCCCTTTTATATTAATGGGGGCACCTACCTTATTACTCATTTTGACGTGGCGTCATCTCATCCCTCGATTTGTAACATACATCAACGATTAGAGTTCCTCGTTTCTTTAAATGCCCTTCATTTTCACCTTTTCATTCCTTTTGTCTTTGTTTTACATTGTCATTTTTGTTGCATTTGAGCAATTTTGACAATAGCAAACTTCAAGTTTTTAGCGAAGACTTCGAGCCCTTTTCTTCTTCAACAACAATCAGTAAGTCTTTTCTTCTCCTTTCTACATGCTATTGTTGGATTTGTGGTACTATTGGTTGGTTATGACAATTATTATATGATTTCTTAGGATTAGAGACCTTAGGCATTTACCTTAGCGAGTTGTTGAGGATCTTGGAGTAAATTTTGACTTTGTATTTTTCTTCCTTATAAACAAAGATGGATTATGTTGATAACGAGGCTGTCTTTAGGGGAAACACTCCCAAAGAAGAACATACAATTTTCTCTTTTTGTTTTGGTGAGGCAGAATTCGACACTATACTAATTCGATTGGTTTTACTCCATTACTTGAGAATCAGACTTAGAGGTACTAGGATTTATAGTATTTCTGAGGCGGATGAGCTCCACAGCTGCCCTCTTGAGGGAGAAATTGCCTTTAACGAGGAATTATTTTACCTAAGAGTTAGACTTCCCCTTCAAACTTACTTTACCCAAATCCTTGCATTCTTTAGGATTTCTCCTTACCATCTAAATTTGAACAGTTGGAAGATCTTATCAGGTCTATTTGTCTTATAGCATCAAACTTCCAACTTTGACCCCTCTATCGAGGAAATTGAATATATGTATGTATTAAAAAGAAATCCAATAAGGAATCCAATATGGTATTACCTCCAAAATCGACCCAAAAAATATAATCCCATCACCGGTAACTCTTCTTGTAATAAGGAGCGGAAGAACAAATGGCTCTTCGTTGGTGGTGATTAAAACCCCAGTCTTAACATCCAAGTGTCGAGACTGTTTAGGGAGGCAGTCACTTGGAATGATTTTCTAAGGTTAGGTTCTTATAGCTTGTTAAGGGTAAAGGCAGCTAGGTCATCGACGTCTAATAGAGGACTTTGCTCTCAAATGAAGATCTGATCTCATCGGGTTTGGTGAGCTTTTGTGTGTCCAAAAGCCACCTAACTTTGAAAAAGGTCACCCCAAAGGGTAAACATCCTATTTCTTCCTATCTATGCGCTTGAGCTGTGTTGCTTAACCTTGGTATGGTTTGTTTTACAGGAGAGAGTGTCGGCCCCAATTCTCTCGAGGTCTTGAGGAGATTGGCTAAGGGGAAAAAAGCTGAGAGAACTACTCAACCTTTAAAAATTGGTTCTAAGGGTCTTGTGAGGCCTCGGCTTCTTCTGCCGCTAGTCTTTCTAGTTCAAAAAGGCCTCCAGCTTCTAGAAAAGGGGTGGTGATTTGAGGTGATTAGGCACCTCCTCCTTTCTATACCTTATAGGTAGCTAAGGGAAAGGGAAAAAGAAAAGCTATTGTAACCGCAGCAGAGGAGAAGTATCAAAAGAAGAAAAAGGCATTCGGTCAGCTCGATGAAGAGACGGTCGAGTCGACTAAAATGCCTAAATTACTTCTTATGAATAAGAGGGAGTTCTTCGAGCATTTCTTGCCCTGCTTCAACTAGCAAGTTTTGGATATTAGCCCAAAATATTCTGAGGTTGTAGTTAGGGCCTCGGGCATGGCATTACTAAATTATCAAGTGAAATGGTTGAGCTGGATGAGTTAATTTCCTTTGGGTTTTTTTTTGATAAGTAGGCATTTAAAAAAAAAAATTTCTCCTTCTAACCAATTCATGTTTATGAATATCAGCTCTATTATGCGGCTATGCTGTAGTGAGATGTCATCGTGGATGATCACATAAAGGAGTTGGCGATTGAGAAAAAGACGAAGAAGGAGGAGTATAACTTGGTAATGAGAATGATCAAGTTCGAGTTCAAGATGGACAAATGGGCTCGAGAGTGGGAGGAGTCTGGCTCAGGTCGGCTATGCCAAGACTAGCAGAAGGGTAAGCGCTTTGGAGCTCGAGCTCATTAAGCCGAGCGAGGAGAGCCAAAGACTCCCTTCAGAATCTAAAAGAAAGCGCCAAGAATTGGAACAAAGCTTAGACACCGAGAGGCAGAGAAACATGCTTCTGTGCAAAAAGATAGAAGAAGACGATAAGATAATGATGACTCGGATATGCAATCAGGTTAATGAGAGCATTGACCTAACTTGCAAAATGTTCCTAGGCTAATATCCACAATTGGATTTAAACTGGTTGTACGAGGCCTTGGGATGTGAACCCCCACATTATGATAAAGATTCTTTAAGGGGGAGTCTTCTTTAAGGGGGAGGTTCATCCAAACCTAAAGACCGCTTATGTGCCTCCAACTGAGTCAGCTGTTGGCTTTTCTACTGAGCAGCTAGAAACCACTATTGTTGAGCTGGTTGAAGTCTCCTTAGCGGAGGTGGTCGAGGTTTCTCTCCTGCTGGAGCTGTAAAGACCATTCCCGCTTCTAAGGCCGTTCTTATTTCTGAGGCCATTTTTGCTTTGGAGGCTACCCCTGCTGTTGAGGCCTCTCCTGCCAACCTAGTCGATTAAACCCAATAGACTTAGTTTAGCTTGGTCCCTTTTATTTATTTATTACACTTGTAATGAACTTGAGTATTAATAGAATATTTTTGACTTATAAGTCTTTGGGTTGCTTTGCTTTGCTTCTCTTTTTTATTTTTTTTTATTTTTTAATTTTTAACACTTATGGTTTAATTCATAAGCTTCAATTGTCACCAGAGCATATAACGCTTCTAAGAGAGATCTAACTTGAACTAAGTTGGATGAATAACATATGATTTGTTAACATTAATCCTCTAACCTTCATGTCTCAATTTAAACGTCTTCAAGCCAGAACCATGTTAGTCTTATCCTTTCAAACTTAACAAGTTTAAGATATTGTTACCTTGCCTTGAAGTTATTGGTGATAATCTGAGAATTGTCCACTTCTTTTTCAAGATTTAATAAGATCTTAGCTGTTTTTACTTCTGGATGAGAGTTGAGCGTGATCGCTAGAGAGTAATTGTGCGTTTGTGCATCTTAAGGTTATGCTTAGGGCTTATTCGAGTTAAGGATAGTAATACCTCGGGGTGAATAAGAGGTAAATATTTGGGAACCAGGTCACCTATATTTGAGCTTTGGGAGAATATTAACTCGATATATAAGGATAATTTAACCGTTTGGAAACCATTCTTACTCTTATACGTCCTAAGGTCATGCTCAAGGTTTATTCTAGCTGTGAGTAATATTACTTTAAAGGTGAATAATAAGTAAGCATTTGTGAACCAAGTCACCCTTACTTGGGCTTTGGGAGGGTATTACTTTAAGATATTTGAGAAATAAACGTTTGAGAACCAAGTTACCTATGCTCGGGGCTTTGGAAGGATATTATCCCGAGATGTTTAAGAAATAACTATCTAGGAACTAAGTCACCCATGCTTGGACTTTGGGAGGATATTATCCCAAGACGTTTGTAAATAAGTGTCTGGGAACCAAGTCACCCATGCTTGAGATTTGAGAGGATATTACCTCGAGACATTTGCAAAATAAGTGTTTATGAACCAAGTCACCTATGCTTAGACTTTGGGAGGATATTACCCAAGATGTTTGCGAAATAAGTGTATGTGAACCAAGTTACCCATGCTTGGGCTTTAGAAGGATATTACCCTGAGACATTTGCGAAATAAGCGTTTGGGAATCAAGTCCTCCATGCTTGAGCTTTAAAAGGATATTACCTCGAGACGGTTGTACCTTATTATTCCCTTGGCTTGGAGTCATCTGCTAGTCAATATCTTTTTTTTAGGAAATTTTTGGTGAAAAATAATGACTTTATTTATTTCTAAGGCAAAAGATGCTATAAATCCTTGATGATTTTAAAGGTAATACAACTTCAATCGTTCAGTGTTCCATGTTTCCTGACCCTATTCCCAGTGGGGGATTCTAGCTTGTAGACTTGGGCATGAGGATTTAGATGACTTTGTATGGTCCTTTCCCATTAATTTCGAGAGCACCTTCTCCTAGTATTTTAGTGTTTAAAGTTACTTGTCTCATGACCCAGTTTCCAATTTGAAAAGAGCGATACCGAGCGTGTTTGTTGTAATATCTAACGACTATTTGTTGGTAGGCCACTATCCTTACATTCACTTGATCCCTTTTTTCTTCCAATAGATTTAGTGTTTAAAGTTCTGATCATTGGATGCCTCACTATAATTGCTTATCTAAAAGGTTAGTACCTCTACCTCAATGGGAATCACTGCATCGCATCCAAAGGCGAGACTATGGGGTTTCGCCGGTTGCCACCTTAGGGGTGATCCTATAGGCCTAAAGGACTTTAAGAAGGTTTTCAATCCATGCATCTTTGTGTTCTTTGAGCTTCTTATTGAGTGTCTTCTTGATGACTTTGTTCACAGATTCCACTTGTCCGTTGGCTTTTGGATAGGTAGGTGTTGTAAACTTGAGATCAATAGTAAAATCCGTGCATAATTCCTTAAATTATGAGTTGTTGAACTTTTTTCTGTTATCAATGAACAACATTTGAGTTTTCTCGAATCGATAAATAATATTTTACTTGACAAATGCCGTGACCATTTTATCTATGATGGCGGTTAACGGCTCGACTTCTATCCATTTAGTGAAATAATCAATGACCACTATTACATACTTTGTGTTAGCCCGCGTAGGTAGTAGGGTTCTAATGAGATCTTGCCCCCATTGGGAGAATGACCAAGGGCTCTATAAAGACGTCAGCTTTTCAGGAGATTGTTTCTGAATGTTGTCATATACCTAACACTTGTGACAAGTCTTTGCCACCTGCGCTGTATCTTGTAAGAGTGTTAGCCAGTAATACCTTTGTCTTAGTATCTTGTATGTTATGGACTGAGCTCCCTTATATCCTTCGCATACTCCATGATAAATTTCTTCTAAAATTTAAGATGTCTTTTTGGGTCTGAGGCATTTGAGATATGGGGTGCTGTAACCTTATTTATACAATTATTTATTTATAATAGTATATCTTGCTGACCTATTTTTGATCTTTCTCGCCTCATCCTTGTTATCTAGGAGCCTTCCTTCTTAGATGTAAGATCTTATCTCTTCATTTCAGCAGTAGTGAGGGTCAAGCTGAGCTATGAGAGGCTGATCAGTGCTTTCATCAGTGCTCTTTTGCTCTAGTACTTCGATTGGGACTGAGGCTAGAATACTTCCTTTGAAGGTAGAGGTTAGTTTTGCTAGTATGTCTGCCCTAAAGTTTTCTGATCTTGGGATTTGTTTTATAGTGACTGTTTACAGAGTGCTCGAGAGTTGCTTAACTTTCTCTAAGTAAGCTTGCATGTTGTTTTTCCGAGTTTGGAACTATCCGTCTATTTGGCTGGCTATTAGTTGGGAATCACAATGGATATTCAAGCCTGTAATCCCTAATGCTTGAGCCAACTTGATCCCTGCAATTAGAGTTTCGTACTTCGCTTCATTGTTAGCAATCTTAAAGTTAAATTTTAAGTAATACATTACCTCAATCCTGACTAAGCTTACAAGAATAACCCCATCTCTTCCTGTTTATGCATTTGAGGCTTCATCAATAAAGAGGTTCTAGATTGACTCGGTTGTGTCTGGTACGATTGGATCTTTTCGTTCCTGATCAGAATGCTTTTCCACGATTTAATGGATGAATAGGTGCTTTGCTACTGACCTTTCGACTATAAATCTGCCAGAGCTTGCCCTTTTATTGCTTTTCTAGGTTGATAGCTGATGTTATACTCGCTGAGCTTAACTGACCACTTTACTAACTGATCTGATAGGCCGAGTCGGTATATAATTTGTCTCAAGAGCTAATTTGTTAATACCATCACTTGATAGACTTGGAAGTATGGTTGCAATTTTCTTGCTACAACTACTAGTGTTAATGCTAGCTTCTTTGGTAGGGAATATTTTGTCTCGGTGTCCAACAATGCCTTGCTGGTATAGTAGATTGGACAGTAGACCTTCTCAGTATCCTTTTTTACCAAGACCGAGCTCACAGAATAGTTGCTCACCATGAGGTAAAGGTATATTACGTCTTGTGTTTCTAGACTTGTCTAGTGTGGTGGTAATGCAAGGTATCACTTTAGTTCCCGAAGTTACATTCGTATACCTCAATCCATTTAATATTTTTTACCTATTTCATGATCTGAAAGAAATGGTAACACTTGTCTGTTGCCTTATACAAAAACCTGCTTAACGCCGCCAATTGCCCTGTTAGACTTAAGAATTCTTTGAGGGTGGATGGAGATTTTAAGTTCAATATGGTCTTAACCTTTTATAGATTGGCTTCAATGCCTCGTTTATTGACCATATATCCTAAGAACTTTCCAGCTTGAACACCAAAGGCACATTTCTCAGGGTTTAGTTTCATGTTTTATCTTCTCAAATAGGAGAAGGTTTCATCTAAATGTCTTGGGTGGTCTCGGGCCTTTAGAGATTTAGTGATCATATCATTCACATAAACCTCTATAATTTTCACAATTAACGGTTTGAAAACTCGATTGACTAATCATTGGAAAGTAACCCCTACGTTCTTTAGACCAAAGGGTTTTACCTTGTAACAATATAACTCCTGGTCAGTGATGAACACGGTCTTCTCTTGATTTAGTTCGTGCATTTTGATTTGATTATACCCTAAGAACGAGTCCATGAAACTTAGCAACTAGTGCCTGGCAGTCGAATCTACCAGTTAATCAATTATGAGAAGTGAAAAACTATCTTTGGAACAGGCCTTGTTTAAGTTTGTGAAGTTTACACATATTCTTTACTTCCCCGTTGGCTTTCTTGACCATTACCACATTCGACATCCATTTCGGGTAAAGTACTTCCTTGATAAACTTAGCTTTTATTAGTTTATCTACCTCTATGTACATTGCTTCTCTTCTTTCAACGTTAAATGGGTGCCTCTTTTGTTTCACTGGTTTGTATTGGGGGTTAATTATAAGTCGATGGGAAATTACCCGAGGGTCAGTTCCTGACATATCTTTGTGTATCCAAGCAAACACATTCATATACTATCTCAGAATATCTTTAAGTATTTCCTTTTGGCTCTCAAGAAGATGAGAGCTGATTTTGACTATTTTTTGAGGAGTTCTTGGTTCAAGATAATTAACTCAAGCTCCTCTGTCGACTCTAATGCAGATAGTTTGTCATCTTGCTTGACCTCATGTCTCAATCTTTTCATCACCTATTCATTTAGCAGGTTCTTGTTATTGGCATCAAGAACTTTTTCCCAGAAACATTTTGACAGGCAGTACAAATTTTTTGAGGAGGCTGTGTAACACGATCGAGCCTTTTTTTTTATTCCTTTTGATGATTCTGATCCCTTCTTCTGCTCAGAATTTTAACTTCAGGTATTGGATGTACTCTATTGCCTTCTTCGTTATGAGGAAAGGTCTCCCATAATCATCGTGTAAGGCATTTTGAGATCAACCACCTATAATTCGACCATCATAGTTTTCTGATATGGTCTTTCTCCTATGTTGATAGGCAGTTGTACTATCCCTAATGAGTAAATACATGATTCACCTAAGCCATGGAGAGTAGTCTTAGTGGGCCTTAGTCTCAGATCTTCGATCCCTAAAGATCTAAAGTTTCTTTAAAGATGATGTTGGCCGAACTTCTTTTGTCTACCAAGATTCGGTTGACATGAACTGTTCCTACTGTCAACGTTATTACTAAAGTATCGTAGTGTGGGTAATGTACTCCCACCTCATCTTTATCTGTGAACATGATGGGTACTGAGGCTATCTTTTGCTTCTTCTCAGCTCTGATATTTATAACGTGAATGTTTGAAGCTGCATTTGGTAGTGAATACAGAGAATAGTTTTTTTTTCTTTATTTTAGTTTTCTGCCAATGTGGTCTCACCTGATATCACTAAGATCCACTCTTTATGTCTCTTCTCGCGTGGATATTTTAGTCTAAGGTTCCGAGCTCTTTCCTATTACTTGTTATAAAATCCGACGAGTAATTATTTTGAATTAGCATTTCGACTAAATTACTAAGGTTAAAACATTTATCAGTCAAGTGTTCGACACTTTGGTGGAATTCGCAAAACTTATTTTTGGCATTTTCATTGGGTTTAGTTTTTATAAGGCGAGGTTCCATTAGTATGGTTCCCTACCTTTTGATTTCCTAGTATACTTGTGAGAGTGAGACATTTAGAGGAGTGAATACTTGATCCCCTTGGACATGAGCTATCATTTTTGCCTTGACCCTTCTCAGCGAGCGATATCCTTTTAGGAAAAATTTGTCTCTATCTTCTGCTGTCCTGTTTGATTTTTAAGGTTGTTTTCCTGTTCTGTCAAAGTCTTGGAAATTTCTCCTATCGTTACATCTTCTTATTGGATTTGTCCTCAAGTTTCGTATCTCATTACGTAGTAGTAGTCCTAGTTTTTTCTTCTTTTAATTTGAGGGTGGCCTGATCCTTGATCTCGATCTTGTCCAATAGCTTTTTCCGAGCTATTTTATAGGTAGTAACAGATGATTTTTGCACAACATACCATCCTTGGTTTACTTGTAAACCTTTCCTAAGACCTTCTAAAGCCAAGGAGTGATGATAAGCTCTTAACTTCATTACTTCATCATGGTATCTTTTGATGAAGTTCCTGAGGCTTTCACCTTCTCCTTGCTTCATGAGCAATAACGAACTAGGGGTTTTGAGGCTAACTGTAGCTCCTCTGAATTCATTAACATACACCTCCTACAATTGCTTAAAGTTGCGAATATTGACAGGGGTTAAACTAGTAAACCACTTTCTTGCTTGTCTTTCTAGAGTTAGCAAGAACAAACGGAACATCTGAGACTCATCTAACTCTTAAATCAACATCATCTCCCTAAAAAGATCTATATGCAAGGACGAGTCTAATTTTCCCATGAAAGGGTTTATCTACCGCATCTCAAATTTCTTAGGAAGAACAAGATTCAAGATCTTTTGAGAAAAAAAGGATTTAGAGCGTAATCCCATACGCGGTGCGGACTCATCATCTTTTCTCCTCTCTTGTCTCTTTTGGTCTTTTAACTCCTTGACTAATTTTCTGACACAGGCCTCTAGATTATCGACCTGGTCATTATTCTCTCTGGACCCTCTTCTTCGAGGTGAACTCCACAGAGAGCCTTCTCTCTCTTTTCATCATTTTTGATTAAGAAATGTCCTCATATCCTCCGGTCTAGAACTGTTATCTAACTTCTGTTTGCAAATAATTGCTAAATCATTTGGGGAATATTAGAATTTTGGCTCAAATTCACTAGTGAGCCTGAAGGCAACATTTTCACCTTGTAGCTCCCTAAGTGGATGATTGAAACATTTCCTTTTCCTTTTTCAGTCGTATAACTTCTCCTGGAGGTGTTCTGCTGAAAATTGGTTTCACGGTTCCTAGTGTGCAAAGCGTTTGGAATGACGCTTTCCACTATCTCTGTCGGCATGGGTGTCTCCAACTTTTGAGAATCGGCTTGGAGCATTCTCTTCATTCTTGCCACTTCTTGAATCAAAGTTTGGATATGTCTATCTTTTTTTGCATGTTATCTTTCATTATCGGCCAGCCTTTTAGCCACTATGCAGTTTCTTTGATTTCTTGTTTGGAGGGAATTTGATGTGGCAATGAAGCCTTCGAACCATGATTTGCACCTTCCAAAGATGGCGGCTGACTATCATTATTCCAATTAACCGCCACTGTCTCTTTAAGGGGATTATCGTGAGGATTCCCTTTACTGCTGCTCGGTTTCTTGTCGCATAAGTTCGAGAGGCTTCCATGATTTTCTTTTAACGGTGGTTTTTGACTTTTTGTTCAAATCCCTACAGATGGTGCCAGATGTTGATGCAGTAAAAATTTCATTTTTCTTTACTCAATTACTTTCTTAAACTGTGATCACAATCGGAAGCTAAGGGTGGTAAAAAGCCAGTTGTCCAGCGAAAACCCTTCGATACTTAAGTTAAGGTTTTACTTGGTAATGTTAGAGAGAATAAAGGAGAATATAAGCTCTTATTGCTAGTGTTTCTTGATGCATACCTATTTATCCTTAGCCTCTTTTTTTTTAGATGTCCATATCTCTCGAATTTAGTAGAATTTTATGAAATCTGAAAACAAGTATCTCGTTGTGTGAGAATCATGAAAATTTCATTTGATAAGTATCGGTTTTCTGAATTTTGTGGAATCTTTATCATAGAAGAATCTGAAAAAGGTTTGGTAAATAAGTGAATCTTCCCATGATATGTAATTGTGAAGAGGTGTCAGAAGTTTTTTTACTTAAAACTTCTTTGATTGCCTAAAGTCAGCTTTGGTGATGCATGTCTAAGACCATTATAAACTATAACTAAGACCTTCACGAGGAGGTCTCAAGGTGAAGGTCCTGTTAGTATTGTATGCCCTAAAACCATTCATGTTGTTTATTTTTGGTATATTGTATTGAATTACTATTGTAATATGTATAGTACATATTTATTAATAAAAGAAATTGTTTCAATTTATGTGTGTATGCTGCTTCTTCTATCTATACATACTAATAATAGAATATGCATATGAATTGTCCAAGATAATTAGATTATCTAAATAAATCCCTACATATGCAATATCGAATGGGCATTGATGTCGCACAGTAGGTACACTGAATGTCTCTGGTGAATATTATGAGATGATATTAATGTGGGTGACATGATAGTCATGTCATTAGGACATTAGTGTGGATTAACAGTTAGAGAAATGTTTTTCGAACGTGACCAAAGTTATGATGAATCACACAGAACTATGTTGTCAATAATTCATCATATAATTATACTAGTGTATTAACTACTCCTTAGACTTGAGACATTATAGTTGTTGATCGGTATAGATGCATATAGTTTATATGGTGTATAAATGCAAGATTAATCATGTCTTGTACACACAAGCCAGTTTGGTTATGTGTTGTTTATATCGAGATGCAAATGATTGTTAGATGGAATCTAATGACTTGATACAGATGATTTTGAGGTTTCGTTGACTCGGTCCAAATTTGAGTTCTCAGATGGATATTAGTAAACGGCTGAGAACAAAGTCTTTAGCTAAAGCATACATGTCATACAAAGAGTTCGTAGTAACAAGTTCATCACATATTGACTGATTATCCATGTATGACTAAATTTAGGGTTTTAACATCCGTGAGCTCTAATTTAGTTAAGATTAGACGAATGGAAGGAGATTTTTCACACGGAATGTATAATTAATCATAAAAAGTTTGATGAAGAGTTTTTTCATTGTGGTTTAGGGATTATAGCATGTTGTTAGACGTTAACTATAGTTGTTGAGCATCTAAATTATTTGAAATGAATTCAATAAGATCTATTTCAACTTACAGCTAACTCCACATTTAACCCAAGAGGTCACAATCAATAACTTATGTTCTTCTTTACTATGAGAGAGATTAAATATTATCCACAAGAGAGCTAGCACTCTCGGAGATAATATTAAGCCAAAAAACTGTAAATAGTTTACTTGTTAAATAGTTTAACAATTAGATAACTATATTTAATAACCCGAATGTGACTTAAAGTAAGTTACAATATTCCATCAATGTTTAGAATTACAAATTGAATTAAAATAAATTTGATCAAAATAAGTTTGACTGAATTTGGGGTCAATTTATAATTTTTTTAAAATATGAGAGTTTAAGTGATATTTTACATTTACTATTGAAAAGCTTGTTGGACAAATTTTGAGACTCATTTGTCTTTGATTAAAAGACTCGGGATACTTTAGTAAATGAGAATATATATATATATATATATATATGACAAATTTCTATTTTTGGAATTAATTTTTTATTATTATAAAAAACATAAAAAGTTCTCTTTCTCTCTACCAAAATGCTAAGGCAAGGATGACATAAGAGGTTTGATTTCTTGGAGATCTTATAATTTCAAGGTTTTCCTCTTCATTCATAAGCTAATTGTTAGCTTAATTGCATGTATTATTAATTAATTTTGTAAAAATAATGATTAAATACATAATTAAATGCCATATACTCTAAATGTTTAATTTCACCTCATCAACACTTTTAGTTTTGACACAAAATCTTCTAAGTAACCTTTAGAAACCTCAACTCTCTGTACTCCTGAGGTCCTTGTTATCTTCTGGATAGTTTTTCTTGAATCAGACTAGGCCTTAGAACATTCCTCAGCTTCTCGTAAAACTCTATTATAAAGTAGCTTGTTGAGCTTCTTATATACGTTGGGCTGTATACTCAATTCATATTATGTTTAAAACCTCACATGCTCAAGTTTCAAGTAGTACTATTTAATTAATAGTAATTATTTAAAAAATATAATACTATTTTTAC
This sequence comes from Cedrela odorata, assembly GCA_035584115.1. NCBI lineage: Eukaryota > Viridiplantae > Streptophyta > Magnoliopsida > Sapindales > Meliaceae > Cedrela > Cedrela odorata. The sequence continues at coordinate 7,751,497 of JAXCLQ010000010.1, read as the reverse complement.
TCTTATTAGTACCGTTGTTGTTTGAGTCGAATTTTAATTAAATATTTAAAAATTTAAAATAATGTCACTCTTGGGGCATACTTCCTCCGATTTCATTGCCACTAAATTGGGTACGAGTCCCCGACTAAATATATTAATTCTCCATTGGCAAGAAGAATGATTAGGCAGCCATGGATGTCAAAATACATGTTAAAAATGGAAGCACACACTTAATTAAACAGCAAGTGGACTCAAAACGAATACCGTGAGTGTATTAATTAACAAATAAAACTAACCATTACTATGCACACAGAGATTTTTAGGTTTCCATTTCTTCATTTCTGGCTGATCCTGTGGGGCTAACATGTTGCAATGGTCTAGAACAACAAGTTTATGATCCACTTGATAATGATCATTAACTTATTATATATTGATCAATTCTTAATTAAGAAATTGTGCATGAATGGTTATCCTTATAAGGGTGGAGAAAACTAATCGAAAAGTGACGATTAAATTAAGCTAAGTTGCATTAGTGACCTCCTTTTTCGAAATCTTGTGCATGTCTTTGCTTCGCAGCCACGTAATTGTTGCATATGGTCAAAATTTTGTAAATATACAGATGTATTAATGTGTCGATCTCTTTAGTGCTTTACTCTCCTTGTATATATATACCAGAATTCTCTCTAGCCTCTTCCCCATCAATCCCATAACTCATCATTCTCTTCGTTGCCTCAAACAACACATACTTAGCACACGGATATGGGCAACTGTGCAGCTCCTCAGTACAAAAAAATTGGTGCCAATTATCTCAATTGGCCAGCCACAGCCAAAATAATTCACTTAGACGGGAGACTGCAAGAATTTGGGCAACCGATCAAAGCCAGAAACATTCTCTCTCAGAACCCAAACTGCTTTTTCTGCAGCTCAGAATCCATGTACATCGGCTCTCAAGTGCCTCGTCTGCCGGAAGACGAAGAGCTCCTACTGGGTCAAATTTACTTCCTCATGCCACTCTCCAATTCTCAATCTCCGCTAACTCTTCAGGAATTATGCTCACTCGCTATAAAGGCAAGTTCAGCACTATCGCATGTAGCCAGTGGCAGAAATGGTACTATTAACTATCGGGCAGCAAATCAAGGCTGCTGTGAAGTTCCGATCGGATATCAGGTTCCGGCGAGGCGAAATGATCGGAGAATTGACTTTTAAGCATGGCTTTATTACTGTTAGCATCTACTATTTAGTATAATAGTAAATAACTTTTCAAAATTGTAGCTCTTCGTACAGAGAGCGGCCAAGCTTTAATATATAAATGGTAGCCTGATATATGTTAACATAAGAGAGTTGTCAAAGCTTTGGAATTAGGTATAGACAGAATTAAGAAATTAAAATAGGGTGATCTTATTTCTTGTATTTTATACAGATAATTATAAAGAGATTCAGAATTATGGGCATGATTCTGATATTATATATGTAATAAATTCCAAAATTCAAGTGACATGCAACCTTTATAACCAACATTACGAGTCAATTGAGTATTTGTTATTAGTCTCTCTCTCTCTCTCTCTCTCTCTCTATATATATATACATATATATATAAAGATGGGTCAAAACCAAATAGAAAATGGTCCAATTTAAAGAACCATATCAGATTCAGAAATAGTGATGAGTGAATATTAGAGAAGAAATAGGAAGAGAATCTGACATCTGGCTTCACTTATTACTACATACATACATACATAGAAGACAAATCAAATGGCTTGGTGCTTCAGCTTTGGATTCTTCTCCATGGCAACATATGATAATATATGGGAATTTGGTAAATAACTTCTAGGTAAATAACTTCTAGGTTTCAATGTCTTACAAATGTAATTTAATCTCACATCAATCACTATTGTGTGCTAAAATTAATGTTAAAACCTCTTGTTAATTGTACCATTGTAAGAGATAATTAAACTCAATTAAACTAAACAGTACACATGAATTTATATGGTGGGGAATCTGTCTTGCAATGTCGCGGCCGCCTCTGCTTTACTCTGCCTGTATCGCACCTTTTTATCTCAATTTCTCAATCTCAAACACAGAGTGATGAAAGCCTCGGATGGCAGGTTACCCTGCAAGAATTGAGTTGTGGATTCTGAAGTGAAAATGCAAAACCAAATTAAGTAATTGGGATCACTAATGGCTTAGCCTTATCCTTGTCTTTGCGTTTATTGTATTATTAAGGGTAATTGAGTTGTATATCCTCTTTACCACTAACGTCCAATTCTTTTCTGGTTGATCCTGTTGGCTAACATGCCGCAATAACTCCCTAAATAATTATCTTAATTAGCTTAGCCATCATCTCCAACTAGAAGTTTATGATCCACTGGATAATAATCAAAACTATAACTCATCATTCTCATATTCTTTCTGTTTCTCAAATTTATAAATTATTGATGTAACAATAATTTTTTCTGTGAATTCTATGCACCATTAATAACCTTCTTCTTCCTCAAACGTTTTGACTCTCCTTAACCCGCAACCACAATCAAAAGTTATGGGGATAAAAGCTGGTTGTCCTACAAAAAACTCTTCGATACCTAAATTAGAGTTTTTCTTTATGAAAGAAAATTAAAAAGAGAATATGTGCTTTTCAATGCCAGAATTTTATTTTTTTTACTTAGTTGTCATCGGTACTTTTTTATAGATGTTTCGATCCCCCTATTATGATAAAACTCTATGAAATCTGGTAACTAGTTTCCCACTGTATGAGAATCATGGAGATTCCTTAGTTTAAGCATCGGCTTCCAGATTTTGTGGGATTGTATTCTTAGGATTTTTATTATGTAAGAAGTTTAATTTGGTAAGAATTATTATTATAGAATAATTTGGGAATGTATGGGAAAGAGATAAATCCTTCACAAATACGTAACTGTAGTGAGAGGTCTCGGAAGTTCTTATTTAAGACTCTCTTCATCCATCATAAATGAGCTTAGTTATTAAGCATCTAAGGCAACTATAGAATGCATTTGAGACCTTTACAAACTGTAGCCGAGACCTTTTTAAACAATGGCTAAGACTATTTTAAATTGTGGCTTCATGGGGTGGTTTTAGAATGAAGTTTAACCCAAGACTCTTGATATGATTCTAAGAGGTCTCGGCTTTTACCACTTATGAAATCCTCATCATCCACTAGATTGTTCTCTTTAATAAGCACCACGTATATAGTCTTTACACATCACAGCTGAGAACTTTGTAAAACGTGACTAAACTATGGCCGAGACCTTTTATTAGTCTGTGATGCCGATCCGAGACCTTCTTTCCTCTATACAAGTCCTTGCTTCTAGGGAAGCTTGGACTTCTTGCTACTTGGATAGCTTTTCTTGGGTAGCATTTAGTCTCGGAATATGTTTCATATTTTCCTGCAAGACTACCCCAGTTTTTTAATTATTTGGGCTTTATGCATACCGGGCTATACCCAATATCAAGACCCCTAGTTTTAGTCAAAAATAACTATTCTTTGATTAAAACTAATGATGACGGTTCTGAAAAGACGCGCTCCCTTGTCACAATTAAATGCTCAGTTGGGAGTCTACTCGTTTTCAAAACGTGGCAGATGGTAACTAGCTTTCAGGATTTTAACATTTTGGGCCCCAAGAGATCTAACTATTCCTAATGATGGTTACCCTTCTTTTCATAAATAAGACGCATGCTCTTAGCTTCTACCTTGACGTGACAGCATCCTATCCCTCATAATAGGCATTGGCAGTTGGGGTTCTTCCTTCATTTTAAATATCCCACCTTTTACCTTTTTACTCCTTTCTTTACCTTTAACCTTTCAATTTTCTTTGCAAACGACTTTAACAGCAAAACAACAACATTAGCTTGATTTCGAGCCTTAAATAATTTCAAGTTCTCCAATTATCAACAGTAAATCTCATTTTCTTTTCTTTCATTCTTTTGTAGTATATTTAATCAATTAGAGAACTTGGTAGACATCTTCTTAGATTTAGAGGTCTTTAGGTTTATCCTCTTGAGCTATTGATGATCCTAGAATGGCCTTTAATTCCTTATTTTTGTTCTGCAAAAATAGAAAATGACTTATGGGAAGAGAAACTCTGACAAGAGTCGCGTCGTCGTCCCAGCTATTTCTCCCACTCTAGTGAAACAGGACTTAGCATACTTTAAGGCGGATAAATTCGCCTCTACCGTAATCGAACTAGATTTAAAAGCGTACACTAGGTTGTATAGAATCCTTAAGGGTGTTTATCTTAAGGTTTCTAAGACGAACGAGCTTTCAAGCTACCTTTTAGAGGGTGAGATAGCCTTCAATGAAAAGTTCTTTCATGTAGGTGTTAGGCTTCCCATCTAGAATTACTGTACTAAAATTCTTGCTTCCTTTGGCATTCCTCCCTACCAATTAAACTTAAATAGTTGAAGGGTTTTAGCAGGCCTGTACGTATTATGGCATTAGGTCTCAGACTTCGATCCCTTTCTCAAGGAGATTGAACACCTGTACATACTAAAGAGGAACCCCATAAGAAGTCCAGGGTGGTTTTACTCCAAAACCGACCTACCGAGATTAACCCCATCACTGGAAACCCTACCTACAACAAAAATTAGAAGAAAAAGTGATTTTTTGTTAGAGGTGACTGGAATCTTATTCCTTATTTTCATGTACTTCGAGCCTTTGGGGAAACAATGATTTAAAGTGGTAAGCCTACTTTAGATCTCCGTAGTAAAGAGAAGGTGAGATTAGCTAGATCATTTGCCGCCGATCAAAACCTCTTTTTCTCGGAAGATTAGATACTCGCATCTAGCCTTATGGGTTTTTGGGTATCTAAGGGCCAAATAGTCTCGAAAAAGGCTATCCTGCAAGGTAACTTTCGTGAAGCCATTTGCTCGTGTTAGGATTGCAATGCATGACTTTGCCTTTACTTGTTTTTGCAAGCGAGATGGCTTGTAGAGACAATGCTCTAGATCCCTTTAAAGTTTTGCAAAGACCTTCCAAGGAGAAAAGGGGTGGGAAGGCTCTTTAACCCCCCAAGGCCGCCCAAAAAGTTCCAGCCAAGGCTTCTGGAGCTTCAAAGGCGGTTGTCGCCTCCAGTTTGGTTGGCTCTAAAGTCCCCTTAAAGGAAATAGTGATCCGAGATTCGACTCTTCTTCCTTCAGCTCCTTTTGCTGGACAAAAGAAAGGAGAAAGGTAAGGTTATGACTATGGCTTTTAAGGAAAAGGCTAAGAAAAAGAAGCAAATGTTTGGCCAAATCGACAAAGAATCTGTCGGATCGTGGGAATTTCTTCCTGAGGACATCTCAGAGGAGAAACGGGGGTTCTTTGCTCACTTTCTCTCCTATATCAGCTTGCAAGTCCAGAGCATTAGTGATAAATTTTCTATGGATATCGCTGGGCTCTTAGGAGAGTTGTAGTTGAACTTTCAATTGAAATGACTGGGTCGGGTGAGTTTACTTTCCCTTACTTTCATATTACAAACATGACTTATTGTAACTAGTCTTCTGACGGTTCAACATTTATGATTTTTTAGCTCTTTCACTCAACCATTTGTAACATGGTGCCCTTACTGACGATTTTTCTACGGCCTCAGAGGCCGAGAAGAGGGCCAAGAAGGCGAAGAAAAACTTGGCACTTGTAACTACCAAGTATGAATCCGACCTCGGCATATTGAATCGGGAGTGGGAGGAGCTTCAAACTAGGGTGGCTACAGTTGAATTGATCTCACCTGCGAGACGTTGTAAGGCAAGTATCCTCATCTTGACCTTGGTTGGCTGCACTAGGCCTTGGTGACAGAGCCTTCGTACCGAGATGGAGAGTCTTCAGAGTATGTTCTTCTATAAGGGAAAGAACATCCAAATCTGACGATTGTGGGTGTTCCGCTGGTGGAGTCCCCTTTAAGTTCTCGTGCTGCTTCACCAATTGCTGGCACAGTCAAGGGGGCTAAAATACCTTCTACCGAAGTGATGTTGATCCCCTCCTCTCCCGAAGCCTTCGTCGATGTTGCCACCATTAACGCTTCTGAGGGCATTTTCGCTGCAGGTTTGAATGGTCCTCTAATCGGCCCAATAACCGTTGCTAATTGACTTTTTTTTTTTTTGTAATGAACACATTAATAGAATTTTCATTAAAGATCTCGGCTTACTTTATCTTTCTCTGCTATGCTTTATTTTATCTTTAATGCTTTTACATCATCTATAATGTTGGTAATGCTTGTCAGCCTCGACTTTGATATTTCAAAATCAAAATGGTTTTGTGAATAAATTTTTCGTGATCTGAGGCCTGATACCCTTCGTGTACTTCGAATCTAAAAAAAATGCAAGATATTTTCACTCTTGAGATCCGTTTTAGGGGGTTACGCTTGATACACTTATTAGGTAGTAAGCTCCCTATTCCGAGGCGATTTGAGTATTTCGGTATTTTTTTGTTCGTGTAAGCTTTATAATTGATTTTATTTTTAGACCCATTTAAACTTTAAGTGCGAGCTGATTATCCAAGCATTTTTGAAATGGGAATATAACGTGTACATCTGAGACTTGTGTTGTTCTTCATTAGGTTTTGGGAAGAGACTGCCTCGAGACATTTTAAAGTAATCTCTCAGGACCTTTTTTGCTCTAATACTCTAAGATTATACTCAGGGTTCGTTCGAGCTGGGGATAATACCACCTCGGGGAAATTGATGAGCTGACGTCTGTGAATCGGGTCACTCGTGTCCAGGCTTCGGAAGGAGATTACTCCGAGACGTTTTCAAGTAGTCACCCAAGAACCTTTTCTAGTCTTATGCTTTTTGAGCTAGTACTCAAAGTTTTTCTGAGTTGAGGATATTATTACCTCGGGGTATATAAAAAGCTAACGTCTAGGAACAGTGTCACCCATACTTGGGATTCGGGAGGAGATTATCTTGAGCCATTTTCAAATAGTCGCCTGAGAACCTTTTCACTATTATGCTTTCTGAGTTGGTACTCAGGGCTTGTCTAAGCTGATGATATTATTACCTTAGGGTAGATGAAAAGCTAACGTCTAGGAACCGTGTCACCTATACTTGGGCTTCGAGAGAAGATTATCCCAATACGTTTTCAAGTTGTCGCCCGAGAACCTCTTATACTCTTATGCTATCTGAGTTGGTACTCATGACTTATTTGAACTGATGATATTATTACCTCGGGGTAAATGAAAAGTTAACATATGGGAACCATGTTACTCATACTTGGGCTTCGGGAAAAGATTACCCCAAGACGTTTTCAGGTAATCTCCCAAGAACCTCTTCTACTATTATGCTCTTTGAGCTGGTACTTAGGGCTTGTTTGAGCTGAGGGTACTATTACCTCGGGGCAAATAATAAGCCGACTTTTGGGAATTGTGTCAGCCGTGTTCGTACTTTGGAAGGAGATTACCTCGAGATGTCTAGATATTATCTTGGACTTTTATTTGTGGGTCGATTTCAGAGCTGAAAAATATCTTTATTGAACTTAAGGAAAATGTTACAAATTTTTGAATGTTTCTAAGGGTAATAAAATTTCAAGCGTTCAACATTTTAGGGTTTTCAGACTCCATTTTCGTTGGGGGATTCCAACTTATAGACTCCGAGTCTGAGGACTTGAATGATTTTGTAGAGTCCTTACCAGTTTGCACCTAGAACGCCCTCTCCTGGAACCTTGGTATTCAGGTTCACTTATCTTAATATCCAATCTCTTAGTTGAAAATAGCGGTGCTGAACTTTTTGGTTGTAATATCTCGCTACCCTTTGTTGGTGAGCTACGGTCTTTATCACAACCAGCTCCTTTTTTTCTTCTAATAGATCTAACTTCAAGCGTAAGCTTTCATCATTGGACACCTCATCATAATTGTTGATCTGGAAAGTTGGTATGCTGACCTCTATTGGAATCATTACCTCACATCCAAAAACTAGGCTATAAGGAGTTTCTCTTGTGGCGATCTTGGGCGTAACTTGGTATGCCTAAAGAACCTTGGGAAATTTTTTAATCCACGTACCTTTGTGCTCTTTGAGCTTCTTTTTGAGGGCCTTTTTAATGACCTTATTGGATGCCTCTACTTGTCCATTGGCTTTAGGATGAGCTGGAGTTGTGAATCTAAGGTCAATTATAAAATCTGAGCCGAATTCCCTGAAGTTTGCATTGTCAAACTGTTTTTCATTATTTGTGATTAGCACTTGAGGTATTCCAAACTTGTAGATGATGTTGTGCTTGACGAATGTTGCGACCCTTTTTTTTTGTGATAGCTGCCAAGGGTTTAACTTCCACCCATTTTGTGAAGTAGTCGATAGTTACTACAACATACTTCGTGTTCGCATGAGTTTGCGGCAGAGGTCCAATGAAATCGAGCCCCCATTGAGAGAATATCCAATGACTCGTTAAGGAGGTCAACTTCTCCAGAGGTTGTTTTGGAATGTAGTCATGCACTTGACACTCATGACAAGTCTTAGCTATCTGTTGCATCCCGAGAAAGTGTTGGCCAGTAATACCCTTGCCTCAATATTCTGTAGGTCATAACTCGGGTTCTCCCGTGTCTACCACATATTCCTCAACAAATTTCTTCTAGAATCCGAGCTGCTTTTTCAGGTTTCAGACATTTTAGGTAGGGAATACTGTATTCCCATTTATATTGTTCTTCATTAGTGATGGTATATTTTGTCGACTCATTTTTTATCTTTCTTGCATGCTCTTTGTGACACCTGTGATTTCCTTTGTAAATGTATGAGCCTTTTGTAAGTTTAAAAAATATAGTAGACAAGGTCATTTTTGAAATTTTAGATTATGAATTAAAATAAAATTTAAGTGGTCTAAGAATATATATATATATA